>PVIC010020791.1:0-29179 GCA_004025085.1 Thryonomys swinderianus | reverse complement strand
TGAGGGGAAGGAATAAATATGATACAGAAAGAAAATAAAAGAGCATGTATAAGGGGGGAGGAGGGGGGAGTGGGTAGGGATATGGGTAAAAATGAGAATTAACTTGTGGCATATACTGGTACAAATTTCCCAATGTTATATGTGATTTTGAGATGTATATAAATTGTACCAATAAAGAATTCAATTAAAAAAAATACAGACAGCAACAAGAAAGTAGAGAAATGAAGAATGAAAGAGATGTCAGAAAAAGAAAAAGAACCACCACCACAACAACAACAATAAAAAACCCTAAAACATTACAAAAAGGGCCCTTCCTAGCATGGTTCTGTGGTCTCTTATGGATACTATGGACAGTGGCACGCAGATCAGAGTTGACTAGTGACAGGGAGACAGCTTTCATCCCCTATCTATGTTCTGGCTATAATGCCTGAGTTTAGCTTATTGGACTCCTGCATGCTTGAACTCTATAAAAGCCAGAGTCCTGTAGATGTGACTGACTCCACAAAATTCATCAATGTCTGTAGTCTACAGGATTTTTTCACTTTTCCAGTTTTTTTTTTTTTCCTTGTGGCAGACAGGGCCGTTCCATACTGAAGGCTTCTGTGTCAGTCCCAATACTGCTGCCTCAGTTATTCAGTGTGTGAACAGATCAGTAGATGGAATCTCTGGGACTCCTCTTCATATGCCAATCCCATGAGAGGTCTAGGCCCAAGTGTCAGTTCTGGAATACAAGAGGATGTAGTCTCTGCGGGCTCCTCCTTCCACACTGGTCTTGCTAGAGGTCAGTGCCCGTGGGCTCTGGGGAAGGAAGACCAGTTCCACACCAGAGAACTGCCTGTGCAGGAGCAGTACTTGTTCAGTGTGGGCTGAGAAGTAGATGAATTCTCTGTAGATTACTCCTCCCATGCTCGTCCCACAAGTGCTCAAATCTCAAGTGTTCTTGGGAAGGCAAGCTCGAGGTCTGCTCCCACAGAAGCAGCCTGTACTCATCGTGAGCAGAGAAGTAGATGGGGTTTCTGCTGAGTCCTTCCCTGATCTATGCCTTTTACCTGAGTAACATTTTGGCCATGCTTTTATTTATTATTGCATAGAGAAGGAATCTGGGGTGAAAGACACAGAAAATGTTTAGGATTGAATTATGCTAATTAGCTTGATTGCAATGGTAATTTCTTAGAGGCATATATATGTCAAAAGTGGTCAAACTATCACTTTTAATAATGTGAAGATTACTTCAGTAAACACTTAAAAACTTTTATTTATACACACTGTTCCATTTTGTGTCACTTCATTAGAAGAATTAACATATTATTTGAAAGTTTTTGCTCCTGAGTAAAGTGATGCCTAATACATTTCCCCACATTTACCCTGTGACTTTGTATTGTTTTGGCAATACTAATACATGGATTTTGTTTCAGAACTATAGTTTCCCTATTAATCAAAAAACACTTGAGCAATGTTTTTACACACACACACACAAATGTATTTTCTACTCTGGACATTATACTATACACATAGAAAATTGTGTTTGAGTTCCAACTTTACTCAGAGTTGCCTTGGCTTCTGCAGGTGTTTTATACCCAAGGTCTTGCTTCTTGATACATGGGCTCCCACTCTCCCAAACCATTTCTTGATGTTAGTATAACCCAAACCTGGACCTCATTTCCTTGAATACAAATGCATTTGCTGCACTTATTGACCATAAACTGTGTATCAGTACCACCCTGAGCACTTCAGATACATGGCACATTTCATTATCACAACCTATATTGGGTTTAGGAATTGTTACCATCCCTTTTTAACACATAAGAAAATAAAACTAAAGATTTGAAAGATTAGTAAGTCATGCTTAGAAATAAGCAAAGAATTAAAGACAAGATATTGCACCTAGGTAAATGTTATACTCAATCTCTGTAAATAAGGAATATACTTAATTATACTTAAATTTCAATTAATAACAATTGCATTTGCTGAAGCTTTATATCAGTGTCTTGTCTCTCTGGACAAAGAAATATAATAAGAAATTCAAACTCCTAGTGTATAATTTCTTTAGACAAAATTTTAAGAAAGTGGACCTCTGGTCAAAAAAGATTTAGTGGTCATATGACTTTATAATTAAAAGGATAAAAAAAATCACACTTCAAAAATATTCATAACAGAAGAGCAAATACAGGTCTTTTGTTGTTTTCAACCCTCCTGTCAGTATTCAATGAACCAGAATTACTCTTTATCATGCAGTCCACTGAGCTGAGAGTACTCCATGAATTGCCATTTCCATATATCTGTAAGTTAGATGCCAAGAAAATAAACTGCCTGGCTATAGAACAGATATTTTTCCATTGTTTATTTGAAAAAAATATATACCAGACAGTTTTCCTTCTGAAATAAGGTATGATAAATTGTACAGTATAATGAAAAATTCACAATATATTTATAATGAAATGCTGCACACAGACAGGTAAATATGTAATGAAACAAAACATGTAGAAATCATGTAAAACATCATCACTATTTGAGTAGAGACTATTCATTGCTAATGTATTTCTTCCACTTCTGAGAGTTATATTACCATAAACAGAATTCTGAAGCTCGAATGAAATATTTAGAATTACTCAGAGAAAAATTGAAAAGCATAACTACTAAATGTGATATAAAAAGTTTAATAAACACTCAATATAACAATGTGACATGGATACTTGTATACTGAAGTACAAGCAGTAAGATTAGGGTTGTTAAATTCAAAAAAATTAATGAAGTGATTCCATAGGTGACATTTGAACCGATAAAAAAAATGCAGAAAGGCAACATTATCAACCTGCAATGTATTCATTTGCCATCTCAAGACTTATTTTATGTAATGTTTAAATTATAAGTGAGGTGGTGGCAAAAAGAGCTAACATAAGGTCAGAAAAAGTGATTTGGGAAAGGACTGGACAAAACATTGTTTGTAGAACACATGTATATACATGAACATTCTCACCTGTAAAATGATTTCATAAAATAAAAAGTCTCATATAATGATGCTAAAGAAAACTTCTACAAGATTAATAGGTTGGGCACTGTCAATTATCTTAGATGCTCATATTCTTTTTTTTTTTTTGAGACAGGGTCTTGCTTTGTAGTTCAGACTGGCTCTGATCTCACTATGTAGCCCAGGCAAGCCTCGAACTCAGCAATCCTCCTGTCTCTGCCTCCTGAGTGCTAGGATTACAAGCATGAGCCACCAGGCCCGGCGATGCTCATATTCTTTATAAGGAGGAAAATCACTGCTCATATTTATTTTAACAGATATCAAATGATAAAATGTTTGTATTATAATTTTCTTTTTTCTCTCCCTTGCATTTATTTTCTTCTCTATGTTGTTTTTATTTTATCCAATAGTAGTAATTTGCATAAATATTGAGGGGACATGCATTCTGTTTTACTTTCTTTAGGTCCTACACTGAGTGAGCCTCAAATTTATTGAAAGAAGATGAAATAAAGTGAGAAAGGCAGAATTTTGTGTATGATCTATGTATCAATTATATAAAAAGATATACCATTAAAACATCTACCTTACTCTAATTTCATTTATTTCACTATGTTCCTTTTGAATATATTACTTTTAGCTAGACAGGTGAAGATGGCTGTTTTAATTGTAAAAAATTTCAGATAAATGCTTGTTTGCATGAACAAAGAAATTTTTCCCATATCATTATTTGAGGGTTTGTTATGTGTCCAATGAAAAGTTAATCATTCAGTGTTTCAAGATCAGTCAACTAATCCTGTTAATTTTCTTGTCTGATTGCCACCAGACTCTATCTACAAGCTTATTATGTTGTGTCCTCTTAAAAATCTTTGGGTACTACTTTAAATGAGTTATGTGACATGTAAATTATGTCAATAGAATGGCTTTTAAATATCCATTTTGTTAACATAATACTGACTACTTATTGAAAGTTTACTATATACTAAGTACTTTGAATATGTTGAGCCCTCTGTTGTCACTCTCATAAGTTTTTTTTAATTGAATTCTTTATTGGTACAATTTATATACATCTCAAAATCACATATAACATTGGGGAATTTGTACCACTATATGACAAGAGTTAATTCTCATTTTTACCCATATCCCTACCCACCCACACCTCCTCCCCCCCTTTATACATGCTCTTTTATTTTCTTTCTGTGTCATATTTATTCCTTCCCCTCATCACATTCCCACACCAAGTTTCCTATAGAAATATTCCACTCTATAAAAGCTGACGTACTTTCTAGAGCTCATTTGCATCTACAGGTGTTCATGCCAAAGAGAAGATCTGGAAATTGTCTATCTGTGATCTATTGATTTCACTTATTAGTATATCCTCCAGGTGTCTCCATTTGCACCTCAATGGATCAAGCTCGTTTATAAAATGGAGTATTACTCTGCCATAAAGAATGACAAGCTCATAAGCTTTTTATAAGTAGTTATTAACTCCAATTCATAAAAAAATCCCCTGAATTTCAGAAATATTAAGTAACTGAACCAAGACTATATAGTTTGTATGTGATGAATTCAGGATTCCTTCTGTTTGACTGTACTCTTCCTTTCATATCACCAAGTTGTCTCTGTGCTTAACAATAGATTGACTTGATGATTTCTTAAAGTTGCTTGAAGATGACATTTATGAACTTTTCAATGTTTCTTCCAATTCTTTAGAATATAGACTTGACTTTATGACTAGAGACCTGAAGGAACAATAACAACTTAGGAAAATCTAGATTTCCCTGGATCTGGGATGTTTATTCCAATACAGTCTTCAAAACGAGACTTTAACTCATACAATAACAGAAAGTATTTTTCACTTACACCTCAAAAATGTGAATGGGGAAACATTTCTCACTCAACTATTGTACTGAAAGGTGCCCTAAGTTCAGGATTTGGTGGGAGTCCCCATCCACCAAACACACACATCATGTAGATTTTCTCTTGTCATTCTCTTGATTCATCTTGGAAAATTATCTGTTTGTGCATATGGAACTCAAGCTTGTAATTCAAGATTTTCAAATGGACATTATTTGATGGGAAATTTGACTAGCTGGGTAGAGACTTTTTCATTCTAAAATCGTGTCATGGACATAAGACAGTGATCACTAATAATAAAATCAAATTGTCAAGTTTTTGCTCTTTTGCAAGAGCAGAAAAAGGTAAGAGAACTCAAAGAAGAACAAAAATTTACTTCCACAGAAGATGGTAGAAAAAGTAAACGAAATTAAAGTTACTTTCAAACTTGTCATTCAAATTAATATTATTTATAAATACATGAATTTTGTATCAGTTTGGCTTGGAAGAATCCAAGCCAAACTGTCTCTTATTTAAACTATTATATTTTCCTACTTGGGTCCACTATTTTTTTTTTCTTTCAGCTTCTTATTCTCCATTCATCTTGAAATTCTAGAACAGACAATCTTGTAAATATCTTATAGAAACAAGTTCAAAATATTTTGAGTTTCTTTTTTCCACCAATCTGCTCCTTTCTAGTCTTTCCCATATCAGGTAATGCCACTATATATGTTATTGATACTAGAAACATAGGTGTCATACTATTAACATGATATAATATAGGTGTCATGCTACTGACAATCTGATATACTGGTAAGTTAAAGACATTTTACCTCATTGTATATAAATACCATAGTTTCTTTTTTTAATTGAGATTATTGGTACATTTTAGGAATACACTGTTATCATATTCACCATTGAGAATTTGTACTTATACGTGATATATCTTGATTCCTATTTTTCCCATTCCTGCCTTCTCTACAACAATCCACTCCTCCTATATGCATAAACTTCGCTTTAATGTTTTCCTTCTTACCATCAAAATTTTTCCTTCCCTTCTTTCTTTCCCCTGCCCCCATCCAGTGCTGCTTTCCCTTTGACATTTCTTCTTATTTCACAATACCTGTCATACATTCTGGACTTCTTTTACACTATCAGTTTCTCACACTAGAGAAATGATACAGCATTTACATATATGTGTTTTCTTTACTTCATTTATGAATATGGCCTCAAGGGACATCCATTTAGCTATAAATGTCTCTGATTTATCATTCTTTATGGCTGAGTAATACTTTATTTAAAACAAACAAACACCAGCACACTTTCTTTAGCCAGTCTCCAGTTGATGGGCAATCGGGCTGTTTCCAAGACTGAGCTATTTCAAACTGTGCTGCTGTGAACATGGGTGCATATATGTTGCTGTGAAATGCCATACTTTCTTGATCTACTGATGTAAACATAGGCTGCTTCCATGATTTAGGTATTACAAATTGTGCTGCTATAAACATGAGTGTTTCTGTAGCACTGCAATATGATGTCGATCACATTTTCATACTTTTAGTGTCCATGATGAATTGATAAATAGACAAAGAATTATCTTTTTGAGCTGGTTCTGGTGGCCGGTGGTGCAGTTTCCTTTCCAGGTTTTTAGACATTTCCAGCGCAGCCCGCCTCGACCAGCACACCCTAGAGTCCAGAGAAGATGGTTGGTCGGAACAGCGCTATCACTGCCAGCGTATGCGGGGCCCTCTTCATCGGGTACTGCATCTCCTTTGACCACAAGAGGCAAAGTGATACGAACTTCAAGAACAGGCTTCGAGAATGAAGAAACAGAAGCTTGCCAAGGAGAGAGTGGGACTTTCCAAGTTACCTGACCTTAAAGATGCTGAAGCTGTTCAAAAATTCTTCCTTGAAGAAATACAGCTTGGTGAAGAATTACTAGCTCAAGGTAAATATGAGAAGGGTGTGGACCATCTGACAAATGCAATTGCCATTTGTGGACAGCTGCAGCAGCTGCTGCAGGTGTTACAGCAGACTCTCCCATCCCCAGTGTTCCAGATGCTTCTTGTCAAACTCCCAACCATTAGTGAGAGAATTGTGAGTGCTCAGAGCTTGGCTGAAGATGATGTGGAATGAAAAGCAAATCTCAACATAATAAAATCTCAAAAAGATTTTTAAAATTCTTAGCTTGGAAGTCAAACAGCTTTGGGGTAATAAGGGTAAATATTCTTGTTTATGGACTGTCCTACAGTGAAATCTACCAAAGTGAATGCTTACTTTGTGTAGATCCATTTTTCTTATTTATTTTTTTTCCACTGAAAAGTGTATTTCTTCTTTTTTGAGTTTATTGGTACATTTTAGATAAACATCACGGTCCAATTCAGCACTGAGAATTTGTACCTGTATATGATACATTTTGATTCTTATTTTATCTCGTCCACCTCCCTTGCCGAACAACTCCCAATATACATAATCTTTTTCATTTGTTTTTAAACATCAAGTTTTTTCTTTCCCTTTACTTGAAAAGTGTATTTTAACAGAGAGCTTTTCATTTTATAAAAACACTATGAGTTACCAAAATGTGGATTTTTTTGTTTATTCCTTAGACCTGCAGTTAAAATGTACATATAACATTTAAAAACCCATTGCTTAGTTTTTTAAAGGGCTGGGCTTGTAGCTGAGTATAGACTGCTTGTCTAACATGCATCAGGCCTTAGGTTTGGTCCCCACACCATGAAAAAGGAGAACTGAAAAGGTGTAGCAGAGTGGTGAATGCACATTTCTAAAGCTCTAGCACATTTTCTTATAAATAAGACTTGGATGTTGACTTGTGTTTTTGAAGAGTGTTAAAATGAGAGACACTTACTTTTAAAGACAAGTGGTGCACTTCTGTGCTGTACTAATGATTCCACCTCTTCATCCTTACCAGTCTTGAACTATTTTGTTTAAATAAGTGTACTTAATGTTTCTGGGTATTTATTTCCTTTTATTTTAAGTATAACTGCAAATAGTACTGGGAATTAGGTATGTATACCTAATCTCACCAGATAAGCGTGACCAGTTTGTGTTTGCTCACGCTCATTTGTAAAACCAGGGTCTCTGGTGATTTTTTACATGTATCTTTCAGCTTCTCATTCTTTTGATTTTGTTTAGTGTCTTCAAATCCACCTTCGCCTGAGGAATGTATTTGGACAACACGGACTTGCGCCTTTTTAAAAAACTTAATATTCTGAATTTTGCATGCTTAGCTGACTTAGTATTTCTGACTTGCTCTTCTGATTTTCACTGGAATCAGATAGTTCTACGACTATGTAAATTTGAAAATTAACCTGTAAGGTTACAGATCATCTGCTTGTAAAAATACTTGTTCCTTTTTTGCTTTCATCTTCTGTATATTTCAGATTAATTTATCTCGTACAATGGGAGTGGATTGTAATGCTAACTAAAGACTTGAATAGAGTTTGTGGGACCTTTTAAGCTCACAGTGACATACTTTTTGCCATTTCATAATTGAGTCAGTTTCTGAATTGAGAATAAAGATCTTTGGTACTTAAAAAACAGAATTATCTTTTTAACATGTCAAACAATAGTGATATCTGAATGAGGAAAGAAACGAATTACAGTGAAACATTTATGCTATGGTCAATTGTGCATTATATTTCTGAAAATTATAAGATGTTAGTGATGGCTTCTAAGTAGATAACTAGTGAGATAAAAATTAATATATGTTTTCTTTAAAGCTGAATTTCAGAGTAGTGAAAAAGGTGGATTAGAATCGCCAGAACAGAGTAATACAAAGACCTTTCAGATCTTATTTTTAAATGGTACATGAATCTCCTGGTAGGAGCAAGCAGAGGATCAGTTTCAATGATAACTAGAAGGAAGGGCCAGATGAACCTCCATGATAGACAGTTGGGTGTAACAGATGAGAAAACAGGACATGTCAAAGGTTCCTGCTGAGGTTTCTCTTTGGAGAAAGAAGGTTGATGGTTGGGTCATTTTTTCCAGTTAAACGCTATTGGAGTAGCAGCCGGTCTGGGTAGGAAGATCATTCTAGATATTCAGTGTATGGAGCCTGTGCAATATAAGAAAAAAGAAGTTGCATGATGCTTTGTATTACATTAAATTTTTCCCTTCTAAGTTCCTTCCATAGAATTATGGCATTATTATTTCCCATAGACTCCAATACAGAGAATGCTACTGAGCAGAGTTTCGAAGGTAGTTTCTAACTTGATTTGATTTGCTTACACACTACCTCAGATCACCTACAAGAGCCACCTGGGCAAGGAAAGCAGGAAAGAAGTGCTTATCTAGCTTAAAAGAGCAGAGCTGTAGCCTGAAATCATCCCTTCCATCAGCTAAGTTTCTTGAGTTGCTGAGCAGATGCCTGGAGAAAAGATGTGAGCTCATGAATCTCAGAGGCAGCTTGGCTGTCATGCCCGGGAGGTGTGCTGAGCAGAGCTGCCTTTCTTAAGCTCACTCATTGCTGCTCTGGAGCTGGTCCTGTGGCCAAGACACATCTGTGGGCTTGAAAGAAAAATAAATGAGTGGGATAGGGATAAGGAAACTAGCTATTTCTTCACTGAAAATGTAAATAATAGGCAGAGCATCTCTTCGTTGCTGTACCCAATTACAGCACAGCCCAATCAGCTACCATTTGTTGGAGTAAATGGACTATTTAGGGTGGATTTTAAAATAGGGCTTGCATCCCTTACTTGGATGATTTTTACTGTACAATAGTGCCATATTGTTGCTGTATTTAAAGTACTCATTTTGAGCATGCAGGGACTGTGACAGCAATTTGGAAAACTTTCCACTTGCCACTTTATCATCTATCCTTCAGAAGGATGTATGCCCACTTTGCTCTCTGGAAAAATAAATAGATTCACCCACGAGCAGTTAACCTGATTGTTCACACTTTACAGCCCATCAGAAGCATATTCTGCCTAGGTCAGCTTCCTCTGCAAAACCACTGCACAGTTCAGAACACAAACATGGTCTTTCCGCAGGGGAGCAGATGTACTTTAGTAGTTTGACCTCAACACCGAAGAGATGGCTTCGGAACCCCAAGGCAAAACTGCAAAAAGCCATTCCCAGCAAAAGAAAGACAATGTTTATTCTGAAACAGATGGGCAATATCTATTGCTCACAAGCTACATATTTGCCTAGGCAGGAAGAAGTCAGCTGTGTGGAATCCAAAAGAACTCCTCCATCAGCTTTTGAGCTTTGGACATTGAGAGGGGACACAGAAACCCTAGTGCTGCCTCTGCTTTTAACTAGCCGGGTGACCTTGATAAATTGTGTTTCTTCAGATCTCAATTTTCCCACCTGAAAAATTATGGAGCAGAAAATGATGGTCTCCATAATTTTCCTAAAAGAAACAGTTATTATTCTTATTTCTTGGCAAATACCCATTTAATGGGGTTGAAAGACCTAACAAAAAATAGTCTGCTCCCAATTAGCTGCCGTGTCATTTTCTCACGCATAAATCTAAATCTGAATGTCTACTTGGCTGGTTACATATTATACAACTTTTTAAAAGTAATTAAACCTCTCTGTATCTCTGTTTCCTCATCTGTAAAATTAGGCTAATTATAGAAACTACTTCATTTGCTTGTTGTGCTCTAATGAGATAATGCATAAAAAAATTTCTATTCAGCACACTATTTTCACTTAGGAAGCACTCAAAAAATAGCTATTATCATTTTGTTAAGAGCTTTCAGTATAATCAATGGATGATTACATTATGTACAATCAAGTATCAATGTGACTGATGTTACAGTAAATTATCCGGCACACTATGGTTTCTGTATGTCATATATAAGGCACTTTGCTTGCTGCAGAAATTGACGTCCCCTTGAAGAGTAAAAGAAAGTGGAACAGATCATCTGTGTAGTGCTCGATGCTTGATTAGGGTTCTCATTATTATGTCTATGAGAGCAAACTAAATATGGGGTTTTCTTTTCACTTTTGACAAGAAAAACAAGAGAAAGAAAACCTTTTTCCTCACTCTTGGTCTATTTCATCCGCAACCTTCTAGGCAGATTGCCACCTCTTTTCTGTTTTTCTAGGAGTATTTCCCTAGAATCCATGCGCAAAAAAGACAGTCTTTGCAGCCAATATATAGTGTTTTTTTTTAATGTTAGTATCTCTGAAGAAAGACAAAAAAGGCTGTATATAACATGAAGAAAGAAGCGTCAGTGGCCAAAGCTCCTTAGCAGCTATTTAAAAATGAATTCCCTTGAAATGCCTTACTACAGACATATGATTAGAAAAGGTAGATTTTGACTCAAATTTAAATGGCAACCGTCAAATTCACTGCAACTCTCCTAAACAGCAATATTTTGCATTTATAAGCATCACACATAGCTTTTGAACCTACTTTATGCATGACTTTAATTATGACAATATGCATTCTATCATTTTCAAAATGCTTATATATTAAGTATTAAGCAGTTTTTACTGAGCAAATGAATACTCTCTTGACATTTCAGAAATCTGCTTAATCAGTTTTAAAATACAACTCTACATTTTATCTCTTTTATTTCAGTTACCCAGCCCCAAGAACATTTGTTCAGGGTGCTTTAATTGCAATTTCTACAGCTTCTATTCTAGCAAATAAATGTTTTTTTGCAGAAAAAAACAAAATGGTCTTATGCTTTGGAAATCCAATTTCAGGAGTTTTTTTATGGTACACTTTTTCAAATTATTTTTCCCTCATATTATTTTCAATAACAATTTGATTTAAATAGCATTGCTTGCTGTAGCTGCAGCTTGGATTTTGAATGCCAGGCTGCTTCACTCCGGATAAATTCCCATATTTAGTGATAACCCATTTCCTCCTTTTAGAGCTCACAGTTTTAATATCTTCATTTAGTTTTTTTTTTTTTTTCGTGAAAACGTGGAGGATTGAAGAGAGAGCTCAAAGAGCTGCTTGACAGAGAAAGGTTGTGGAAGGAGAAGGACAGAAAAGGAAGATTTAAGCTCCAGTATGAAATGGAGGTGCTCTGAAAATCAGAGGTAAAGCATTTCGATTTTCTTCTGGTCTATAGAAAATTGACCAAAACATAAAATTGCATTATTAGAGTTGAGGCAGGGAAGAAGATTATCAAAAGTACCACTTGCAGGTATACATTTATTAGTACGAAATTGACCTGCTCTATTCCGATAAGAACTTGCTGCTCCACTGCAAAAGGAACTTCAGATACATGTTAATCATTTGGTTAAGCTCTTCAAAGAATTCCCCAGGTGCTCCTTCAGAGTTTGCATGCACCGTGCATACCCTGAATTTTGATACAGGCGCCAATTCTTTGTGGCTCATAATTACAAGAAAGAGCCAACTGCTTAACTTTAGTGTCTTAGCCACAAATTGATGTCTTTTAATAAATCTGTTAACAACAACAAAAAATATTATTAGTGCTACATAGACATCAGATTCATTTACAGACAAATCTCAGTTTAGGGTCCCTTGAGAGTGCCATAATCATGAAGGCACCTAAGGCCTACAGTCTAGAAAGCAATTTGATGGGATAAAAGTGTTATCAGGTTAGAATGTATCATCGTAATTTTTCAATAAAATATTAAAGATAATTGTTAATTGGGGCCGGAGATTTGTCTCAGTGGTTCCAGCACCTGCCTCACAAGCGCAAGGTCCCTGGTTCAATCCTCGGTAACCACATACAACAATACTGGGTGTGGTGCACCCACTCGCAATCAATACCTCATACCACAGATGCTGGGCTTGGTGGCTCAAGCCTGTAATCCCAGCACTCAGGAGGCAGAGACAGGAGGATTGCTGAGTTTGAGGTTTGCCTGGGCTACATAGTGAGCTCAGGGCCAGCCTGAACTACAAAGCGAGAACCTGTCACACACACACACACACACACACACACAATGATAATTATTAATACAAATTACAATAACGTCAAAATACAAAACAGTGATAAAGCAGAATGAAGATATATATGCAAGACGTACAAAAATTACAAAATTTGGTTAAGAGAAATGGAAGAAAGGCACTACTTTTTAAAGATTTTTTAAAAATTTCTTTTCCATGTTATTTTGGGTGCAGGCTTCATTAGACTTATTGATGATAGAACACTGAACAGACATTAAATCCTTGAAAAACCAGGTACTCAATTAGCTTATGTAATAACATACTAGCAGCTTATCAACATTTCTGATCAATCTTCTTGTTATTCTGTACTCTGAACTGAAAAAGTTAAAGCCCTGTAAACTTCAATGCAGGAAAAGCATTCCCATTACAAGAGATTTCAAGCTTCAAAAATAGTGGCGCTTTGGCGAGGCTCCCAGAGGGAACCCAGGTCACGCACTTCACTGCCCTTTCCCGCAGGGATGGCAGGCAAAATGAAATAAGCAGGACACACATGCAAATATTGAATCATTTGTCTCGTGTGAGAAACTGAGTGTAAATGAGAACCAAAAGGTATGATAGATAATGTGAAATAGGAAGAAAATGTTCAGAGGTAAATGTTCAGGGGAACTGGGGAGTGGGGAGGGAGAAAAGAAAGAAGGGATAGGATGAAAGGAAGGTAAAAAGAAAGAAGTGGGAACAAAGCTTATGTACATAGTGGTGGAGGAGATGCAGGGAGGGAAGTGAAATGGGAAAAAGGTAAGAACTAGTATACATCAAGTACAGGGACAAATTCTCAATGATGAACGTGATCATGAGTTCTACCTAACATGTACCAATAAGTTCATAAATTAAAAATAGTAGGATGTTATAAAATACTAAAATCTGTGTCCTCAAGTTCATTCTTTTGTCAATTTGAATGTTGGTGATTGAGATACCCTAAAATGGGACCCATTGGTACTGGCTCCAAAAAAATATCTGTTTGTGATGTAAAGAATGAAGAAGAAACAGATAAAATGATAATTCTTTCAGAGGACAAAAGAAAATAAGACTATTAAACAAGCAAGTTGCCAGGCATGGCGGCTCACGCCTGTTATCCCAGCACTCGGGAGGCAGAGACAGGAGGATTACTGAGTTCGAGGCTTGCCTGGACTACATAGTGAACTCAGGGCCAGCCTGAACTGCAAAGGGAGACCCTCTCTCAAATTAATAAAAAAAAAAAAGCAAGTTAACAAATATTTTTGAAACAATAGCGTCAACAAATTGGGAAATTATTGAACTTCTTCCTACTTCTTATTTACCTATTATTTTGCAGAGAGAGAATTTCTCATATAAGAGAAACCATGCAATATTGAAGATTTTGATTTTATGTGTATCATTAAAAATTATTTTTCTCAAGTTTCATCCATTTGTCTACAAGTAGTTCATTTATTTTTATGACAGAGTAGTACTTCCTTGTGTATACATACCACAATTTCTTTATCCACTCATCTGTTCTGGGCATTTGTGCTGTTATCAAGATCTAGCTTTTATAAACTGTGCTACTATAAATATGGATATGGCTGTTCCCCATAATATGATGAGTTTAACTCTCTTGCAATAGCTGGATCGAGTGGAATTTCTATTTTTAATTTTTTTGAGAAATTTACACACTTCTTTCCACAGAGGCTGTGCTATACCAACAACGTGGAGGAATTCCTTTTTACCTATATCCTCACCAGCATTTGTTACTATTTGAGTTTTTTGATGATGCCCGTTTTAACATGGCATGTCAGTGTAGTTCAATTTGAATTTATCTAATGTGCACTTGAACTGTTTTCACATGTGTATTGGCCATCTGTACTTCTTCTGAGAAGTGCCTAGTAATTTTAGTTGCTCACTTTTTGATTGGATTTTTCATTTTGGGTGGTCTAATAGCTAGCAAAATTATTTTTTCACTTCTATGAACACTCAGTATGTGGAGTGTCTTATTTGCATTTGAAAAGGTTTCAATTTGAAATTATCCAATTTGTTTATTCTTAGTATTATTTTTGTGCCATTGGAGTTCTATTAAAAGGTCTTTGGGGCTGGAGGGTTAGCTCAGTGGTTCCGGCGCCTGCCTCGCAAGTGCAAGGTCCTGAGTTCAATCCCCCGTAACCACATACAATGCTGGGCATGGAGACTCACGCCCACCAGCAATCAATACCGCATACCACAGTGCCGGGCGTGGTGGCTCACGCCTGTCATCCCAGCACTCGGGATGCAGAGACAGGAGGACTGTTGAGTTCGAGGCTTGCCTGGACTACATAGTGAGCTCAGAGCCAGCATGAACTACAAAGCGAGACCCTGTCTCAAAAAAAAAAAAAAAAAAATGCCTTTGGCTACCCTTTGGTTTTCAAAGGCTTAATGTATTTTATCTTTCAACAATTAAGTGCTTCTGTTTAACTTGTAGATATTTGATCTGCTTTGATTTTAATTTAGTACATGGTAAGAAATGAGTCTAGACTCAGCCTTCTGCATATGGATTCCAATTTTTTGAGCATCATTTATTAAACAGATATCATTCTTCTAGTATCTGTGTTTTGTACCTTTCTCAAAAATCAAATAAACGAATGCATTTGGGGTTGTTGTTGCATGCTCTGTTCTATTTCACTGATTAACATGCTTGTTTTTGTGCCAGTGCCATGCTATTTTAATCAAAGTAGCATTGTAGTAAAACTACAATTTTGGCAATGTGATGCCTCCTGCTTTGTTTTTGCTACCAAGGACTGCTTTTGCTATTCTGGGTCAATTGTAGTTCCATATAAATTTTATATAATTGTTTTCTCTAGATCTGTGAGGAATTCTGTTGTAGTTTGACTGGAATTACATTAGATCTTGATATCAAGACTGAGAGTATAATCATTTTGATTATACTGGTTCTGCCTCTCCAGGAACTCCCCATGAAGTTCCATTTTCTGAAGTTCTCTTTGATTTTTTTAAAGAATGTTATAATTTTAATTGCAACATTGTTTTCCTCCCTTGATAGGTTAATTTCTATGCATTTAATTTTTCTTGAAGCTATTTGTGAACTGCATTCTCTTACTAAATTCTTTCTCAATGAATTCATTATTACCGTGTATTGATTTTTTGTGTATTTATTTTGTATATTGCCACAACATTGAATTTGATTATTAATTCTAATGACCTTTTGGTGCAATTTTGTGTGTATTGTAAGTAGAAGATCAAATGATCTGCAAATAAGGATACCTTGGATCCATCCTTTTCTATATGCTTTTATTTCTTTGTCATTCCTGATTGGTCTGGCTGTTTCAAGCACTATGTTGAATAGGAGGGATAACAGTGGATATTTCTGTCTTGTTTATGATTTTAAAAGGAAACTTTCCAGTTTTCCCCCATTTAACATGATGTTGGCAGTGGGTTAGTCATAAGTAGCTTTTATCACTTTGAGATAAAGTCCATATATATATATATATATATATATATATATATATATTCATGAGAGTTTTCATCATGAATGGGTATTTAATTTTTGTCAAAGGTTTTTTCTGCATTATTAAAATGATCATGTGAATTTTTTCCTTGCTCCTTTCTGTATGGTGAATTACATTTATTAGTTTGCATATCTTGGAGTATCCTTGCTTTGGTAGAATAAAACTTGATCATGGTATACAATATTTTTATGACTTATGGCATTGCATTTCACAATATTTTTTGAAAATGTTTGCATTATATTCATTAGAGAGATTGGCTTACAGTTCTGCTTTTTAGTTGGACCCTTGTCTGTTTGGGGATAAAGTAAGTGCTTAGATTCCAAGAATGATTTTGAGAGTATTCTTTGACTTTTGATTTCATTAAAGACATTGAGAAGTATTGGTGTTATATCTTCTCTGAAGTTACTATAGAATGTGGTAGTAAATTCCAAAGGCCCTGGGCTTCTCTTAGCTGACAGATTTTATTTTTCCTTTTGGCTCTATTTTTCCTTTTAATTACTGCTTCAATTTCTTTGGGGTTTATTGGATTATTCAAAATTTTTAATTTTTTTGGTCAGTTTTTGTTAAAATATCCTATTGTCAGTTTTGGTGATTAGTACATATCTAGAAATCTCTACTTTTTTCTCTGTCCTCCAAGTTTTTGGGATATATATTTGTGATGTGTTTAACATTGTTTTCAGAGTTTTGACAGTGTTCATTGAGTTTTCACCTTTTTCATTTTTAATTGCTTTGCTTCTTTATTTCTTTGAAAACATCAACTGAAAGTTTCTCTATTTTGTTTTTGGAAATTTTTGATTTGGAGTTCATTAGTTTCTTGAGGAGTTCCTTATCAAGAAAATATCTTGGGCCAGAGATTTAGCTCAGTGATTCCAGCACCAGCCTAACAAGTGCAACGTCCCTGATTCCATCCCTGGTAACTACATACAACAATGCCTAGCATGGTGGCACAAACCCACTGGCAATCAGTACCACTTACCGAAAATGCCGGGCTTGGTGGCTCAGGCCTGTAATCCCAGCACTTTGGAGGCAGAGGCAGGAGGATTGCTGAGTTTGAAGCTTGCCTGAGCTACCTAATGATCTCAGGGCCAGCCTGAACTACAGAGCAAGACTCTGTCTCAATAAATAAATAAATAAATAAATAAACAAATAAATAAATAAATAAATAAATAAATAAATCTTATTTCTCCATTGATATAAAGTACAGTTTTGGAAACTACTAATTAGGACAGAAATTGTATTCTTTTAGGGATTAAAACATTTCATATCAAGCGCAGCTTGCCTTTAAGGTTTGTGTTCCAAAATCTATTGTAATTCTGATGTACTTTCCTTCATAGTTGATTCATTGATTTTCCCTAACAGATTTCAAGATTCTGTTCTTTTTCTGGACTTCCTGTATTATAATTGCCATGATTCATGTTTTCTTATCATGGCTATTAAAGCTTCTATGAGCCTTTATTTTCTGCATTTTAAATTGTTTTTCCATGTCTGGAAAGTCTTTTGCTAGTACTGCTGTAAAATGTTTTTGATGTCCTTTGTGGAATCCTCTGATTTTTCATTTATGCCAATTACTCTTATATTAGTGATCTAACACTATTCTAACAGTTGTTAGATATTGGATCAGGTTTTCTTCTTTTGCTGTTTCTAATGTATTTTTAATCAATAGATCACTAACCATTGCCCTTATATTCTAGTTTTGAATGTTTGTCTTGGCATTGGCCATTTCTGCCAAAAATTTGAAACTTTTTTTTTAATTCTGGATTTCTTTTCTATGTTAAGCATGCAAGTTTTACTTGTGTTTCCTTAGGTCCAGTACTGAACTTTTATTAGTGTCTTCTCTGAACTTACTGATCATTTATTTCATTAGTTAATTATCTGTTTAGTTATATGTTCTTTCAATTAATTGTTCAAGCACCTTATTAAATTGTTTTTTATAACTTCTATTAATACTCTTCCAGACTTTTGCACTATGTGATGATTTCCTGCCAATTGTTTCCTACTAGATAAGCACAGGGGAAGCTGGGAATGTTGAGATGAGTTTTGTCATCTTGCACCTTGTATTTCATTTTTTTATTTGGTATCTTCTTGTCCTCAATGTCTGGTTCTTCAGGAATCAGACTCATAGTTTTTTTTTTTTTATAATCCCAGATAATCCAAATATTGGAATAAAGAAAACATCAATTGTCAACACCAATTATATTAATTTGAATATAGTAGTAATGTCAGTAACAATTTTGTCAAATATGAACTGGATCCTAACAAACCCTAAGAAGTACCCCTAGATGGAGCAAAGACATCTATCATCTTAGTGGAGACACTTAAGGAACCATGATCGTGACCCATAGTGAATCAAACCACTACTGCCTACTAGATATATGAGATAGTGTAAAAGTTCAAGCAAACAAGTGATCTACATTTCATCTCCTTCAAATCTACACCCTCCAAAGGTTCCACCCCCAAATCTTTGTCTTTCGCCACATATACAGGCCATGTGATGTTCTGGGCTTGATCTCAGGAAACCTCTACCAGTTCTCACCCTTTCCAAGTCTGTCTAGTACAATGAATCCACCAGGAATTCCAAACAGTTAATCAGAAAGAAACAAAAGTGAATCAGCAACAGAAAAATAATTCAGGGACAGGAATAAGTCAATATATTTTAGTAATAACTCTCATTTTAATAGTTACACTTCCCCAATTAAAAGATCCAGATTGGTAAAAAGGATCAAGAAACAAAACTCAACAGAATGTTGTATATAGGGAAATATTTAATTCAAAAGGAATTTATAGATGAAAAGTGAAAGCATAGAAAAAATATTTTATGTAATAGAAACATGAAAGAGGCAAAAGTAATTATATTTTTAGGCAAAGTGGACTTTAAACCAAAACTAATTAGAAGAGACAAAAAGTCAAGTCATCTGGATTAATAGAAATATTTCACAGCATGAATATAATGTGTATGAACAAATCACCAGTCCACTCAGTTTCATAAAACAAAACACTAAACAGGAAAGACCAGATAAATATGAAGATGAATGTAGTGAGGGACTTTAATATGCCATTGTGATAGATAAATCAACTAGACAAAAAATAAGCAAGGAATTATCTATAAATCGAATTATGCTTTTGAACAAATGGGTTTAATATAGATATGTACAGAGTGCTCCACACAAAAATATGATACACATTGTTCTCAGCAACACGTGTAAATTTCCTCCAAATAAACCAAGTATTAGCTTAGGTAAATGCAAAAGAATCAAAATTGTCCTATGCAATATGATCCTAAAATTATCATTCTGCACAGGAACTAAAATTATTTTAAAAATCTGTAGAAATTATGCAGTCACATGGAGATTAAACAATTCCATGGAATAAACAATAGATCACTCAAGAAATCATAGAAATTAAACAATTCTTAGAATCAAATAATAGTGTCAGTACAGTAACCAGAACCTAAGGCACCCAATAAAAGCAGTCTTAAGAGAAAGTTTATAGCTGTGAATGCCTACATAAGTAAAACAGAGTAAGTATCCCCCCCCAAAAAAAGCTAACGATGCAGGTCAAACTTCTGGAAACAATAATCTAAATCCAAAGCTACTATGAGGAGGAAAATAATAAAGAAGTGAAACTAACAACATTGAGACTAAAAACGAAAAGGATTAGAAAACTGAAGAGCTTGTTCTCCAAAAAGACAAAAAAAAACAGTAATCCTTAGCCAACTGTACAAAAAAGATGAACATTAATTCAATTAAATATAAAACTGAAAATTAACACAAAAATTACTAAAGTACACAAGGTTATTCTTACCTATATTGAAAACTTGTGCTGTAATAAACTGAAGAATACAGAAGAAATGACTAGTACCTACTCAAACATTTAAATAAAAATAATATTAAAATATACTATGTGAATTATCAAAACTGAACCAAGATCTAAATAAGAAATCCAAATAATCCAATAACATGCAATAAAATTGAAACTGTACTTAAGAAAAACTTACCAATAAAAAAGCCCAAGATCTAATGGATTTATTGCTTAATTCTTCAAAAATGTAGAAAAATCCAATATTCCACAAACTATTAAATAAAAGTGGGTGTAAAGGAATATTTTCAAAATCATTTCTGGAAGATAGAATTACATTATTTCAATATCAAAGACCCAACCAGAAAAGAGTAGTAGAAGCCATTCTCTTTAAATAATTTAGATGCAAAATATTCTTAGAAATATTTTTGCAAAAGAATGTAGCAAGTCATCTGAAAGACTGTATATTATGACCAAGAAGGTTTGATCCCAGGGATGCAAGGATGGTTCAACATACTCAGATTTACATATATGTATAACAGATAAACACAAGCAAAGACAAAAATCATATGATCATCTCAACAGATGCACAAAAGTTTGATTAAATCCATCATCCATTTAGGAAAAAATACCTGAATAAAATAGTTTTAGAAATATATCTCAAGCTGATAAAAGCCATTTATGGCACAACTATGACCAACATCATTTCAAATGGGGAAAAAGCTGAAATCATTTACTCTAAAATCCAGAAAAAGACAAGGATATCCATTGTCACCTCTTCTGTTCAACATAGTAATGGAAACAATGGGCAGAAGAATCATGAAAAGAAAAATTTAAAAGGGCTATTTACAGTAAATGAACAAATCAAATTATAATTATTTACAAGTTATATGATTCTCATCATGGAAGGGCCAAAAATTTCTACCAAAAGACTGTTGGAATTAATTTCAAAAATTACAAATATAGTAGGATAGAAAATCCACACAGAATCTAAGACAAATAGGAAAATTATATACAATTACCCCTTTTTTACCAAAATGAGGCTTAAGATGTTGTTAACTCTATGCTGATTATGGGTATGGAAGCATAAAAAATGAGCATTATGAATAAAAATGCAGTGTAGTTGTGAAGAGTGTGGTAAGATTGAAGGAAGACATCCAGTTAAACAGCAAAAGGAAACTAGTGGTATTTGAAGACAGTAAGAGAGAAGACCACTTAGGAGAAAGCTAAATAATAAGGAGTGGAGATGAAACTAGCAGTAAAGAAAATTTTAAAAAATTATGAAGGGAACTATTTGAAAGATAGAGAGATAGAAAAGAAGGGGATAAAGAGTAGAAAAGGAGGGCTACTCAAACATGTAAATCCAAATTTTAGAATGAGAGGGACTTAAAATGAGTAAACTTCAACCTCCACCAGGAACAAAAAAAGAAAAAAAAGAAAAAAAAAACCCTGAAAAATCAAAAACATGCTAATAATGTAGGAAAAAAAAATGAGAGAGAAATAAAGTAACTGTGTTTCCTTTCCAGGTCAACAGTCTATAATGTCATAAGTCACATTCTTCTCCCACTTTCTTTATAGTCTGAGTAGTAGTAGGGGTTATTCAGTTCAGGGGAGTCTCTCTCCATAGCCCAATTTTTGACAATTGCTCAAGCTATGTAACTAGAACAGAGGTTTAGTGCCTTGTTACTGAGACTCATTATAGATTCCATCTGTTGGGAATGTATGGTGGATATTAAAAAGATGGATAGACAGTCTGTCCCATTAATCCTGACATCTGTTGCTTTGCCAGTACCACGCTGTTTTTTTTTTTTTTAATCACAGTGGCTTTGTAGTATAGTTACAAATTGGGGATCATTGATACCTTGTGTCATGTCCTTGTTGCCTAGAATTGCTTTTGGTATACTAGGTCTCTTGCAGTTCTGGATGAGTGGATTATTTTCTCTAGCTCTGTGAGATATACTTCTGGGATTTCAATCAAGATTGCACTGAATCTATATATTAGTTTTGGGAGTCTGGCCATTTTGACAATATGATTCTTCTTACCTAGGAACAAGGGATGTCTATTTTCTTCTTCTTCCTCTTCTTCTTCTTCTTCTTCTTCTTCTTCTTCTTCTTCTTCTTCTTCTTCTTCTTCTTCTTCTTCTTCTTCTTCTTCTTCTTCTTCTTCTTCTTCTTCTTTCTTTCTTCTTCTTTCTTCTTCTTTCTTCTTCCTTTTCTTCTCTGCTTCTGCTTCTGCTTCTTCTTCTGCTTTTTCTTCTTCTCCTTCATCTTCTTCCTTTGCAGTTCAGACTGGCCCTGAGCTCACTATGTAGCCCAGGCATGCCTCGAACTCAACAATCCTCTTGCCTCTGCATCTGAGTGCTAGGATTACAGGCGCGAGCCACTGTGCGCATCACTGTGGTATGTGATATTGATTGCTGGTGGGCATGAGTCACCACGGCCAGTATTGCTGTATGTGGTTACTAGGGATAGAACTCATCACCTTGTGGTTACTAGGCAGGTGCCAGAACCACTGATCTAAATCTCCAGCCCTCTCTCCATTTTCTGATATTATCATCTTCCAAATCCTTTTTCAGAGTGCTACAGTTTTCAGGAGCTCTCTCACCTCATTTGTTAAATTGATTCCTGGATATTTCATTTTTTGTGTGGTGCTCTCATGAAAGGAATTGTTTCCTCTATTTGTCTCTCAGTAAATTTATTATTTGTATATAGGGAGGCTATTGATTTTGGGTTGTTGACTTTGTGCCCAGCTCCTGTGATCAATCTAGTGATTAAGTCAAGCAGTTTTTTGGTTGAATTTTGGGGATCTTCTATACAGACTATCATGTCATCAGCAAATAATGACAGCTTAACTTCTTCCTTTCCTATCTTTTTTAAAAATTCTTTTCTATAGTCTAAATACTGTATTGTCTCTATAGAATGATAAACTGAAGGTGTGAGATCCAGAATGTATGTTAGGCATTTATGAAATCAGAAGAAAATATTCAAAGGGAAAAGGGCAAGGGAGGGCAGTGGAAAATAAAGAAGAGAAGGAAAAAATTTGATGGTAAAACAGAAAAATATGGAAGCAAATTTTATGCGTATAAGGGGTGAAGTTATAAAGAGGGCAGATAATGGAAAAAATGAAAACCAATATATCATGTACAGGTATAAATTTTCAATGTCGAATGTGATCTTGATGTGTATCTAAATTGTACCAATAAACTCAATAAGGAAAAAATTAAAGTTTAAAAAATGAAAAGATAGCCCTTGTTCTTGTATAAGATGAACCAATATAGGGAACATGTCCATACTCTGAAAACTGTTACACTGATTTAATGCAATCCCAATAAATAGTCCAATAGCATATCTCAGAGAATTAACAAAAGCAACCCTAAAATTGATTGTGAGCCAGAAGAGACCTAGAACAGCAAAAGCAATTCAGGGCAAGAAAGAAAAGCAAGGGACATCACAACCCCTGACTTGAAACTGTACTACAAAGCTACCACAATAAAAATTGCATGGTACTGGAAAGCAGACAAACCAACCAACCCAAGGACCAATGAAACAGTTTAGAAGATGAAGGACCATCTCCAAACACATTTAGTTGACTTATCTTTGACAAAGAGGTCAAACGCCTTCACTGGAAGAAAGCCTCTTTAAGTGGTGCTGTGAAAATCAGTTTTTGACATGCTGAAAACTGAAACTAGACCCATATTTCTCACCATGTCCTAAAGTAAAATAATAATGGATCAAAGATATAAATATTAAAACAGAAAAACAATTTTCTGGAAGAGGAAATAGGTACAATCCTTGAAGAAATAGGTGGAGGCAAAACTTTATGATCGAAACCACAATAACACAGGAAATGTTACAAAGAATCAGCAACTGGAATCGCATCATATTAGAAAGCTCTTGTGCAGCAAAAAAGTCTCAGCAGAGTGAAGAGAAAAACTACAGAGTCAAAAATATTTTTGCCAACTGTTCCTCTGACAAAAGACTAATATCCGGAATATATAAAAACTCAGAAATATCAGACCCTCCACTTTGAGGCCCTTCCCCAAAATGAGCATCTGTAATGAACAGACACTTCTAAGATAAAGAAATACAATAAGCAAACAAATACATGAAAATAAAAACTTCAACATCACTGGTCAATAGAGAGATGCAATCTAAAACAACACTGAGATTCCATCTCATTCCAGAAAGAATGGCTTTTATCAAGAAATCAACTAACAGCAAATGCTAGTGAGGTTGTTGGGAAAAAGGAATCCTCCTCCACTATTGACAGTATTTAGATTGGTGTAATCACTATAGGAAGCAAAGTGGACATTCTTAAAAAAACGGAAACTTGATGTTCCATTTGACACAGTTCTCCCTTGCTTGGTATCATTCCAAAACAATTAAAAGCATCATACCACAGAAATATGCAAATACTCATGTTTCAAGCAGCATAATTTGTGAAGTTGAATCTTGAAAATAGCCCAAATGCTACCAGTGGGTGAATGGAAAAGATGAGTTTCTTATACAATGGAATACTACTTGGCCAAAAAGATGGAGGGAAAAAGACATTTCTAGGTAAGTACATGCACTGAGACCATACTCTAAAGTAAAATAGATCAGACACACATGTTTAAATATTGTATTCTTTCTTACATGTGATAAACTAAAATTTAAACAATGATCAAAATGTATAGTAAATATACATTGGAAATTAGGGAGAAAATGTTCAAAATGGAAAAGAAACAAGGGAAGGAAGTGGGAAGAAAGATGAAAATAAAAAGGAATAGAACAAAAAATTGAAATAAAAATGTTGTAAATGAGAGAAAGAGAGGTTGAATGGAGGGGAGGGAATTAGGGAATAAAAATCAGATCTTTCATGTACAATTATAAACTCCCAATGGTGGATGTGATCATTATGTGTATTTAAAGTGTACCAATAAAATTAATCTTAAAACAATTAACCCCAAAATCAATAGCATTCTTGTACACTAATAACTAATTCAATGAGAAAATATTAGAATAACAACACAACCTTGAAATATCAAAAAATTAACTAATTAGGGATTAACCTAACAGAGGAAGGGAAAGACTATAGTACGTTGAAGAAAGGACACCAAGAGAACATCAGAAAATGGAAAAATAACCCATGTTCCTGAACAGGCAGAACAAATACTATGAAAATGATCGTATTTCCAAAGCTAGTATATATATATTCCATATGACCCTGATTGTTTCGATATTACTTATTTCGCAAATAGAGAAAAATAAGAATAAAGTTGTGTCAGATACTGGTACAAATTCTCAATGTGAAGTGTAATTATGATGTGTATATATAATGTACCAATAAAAAAGTAGAGAAAATAACTGTATGATTCATATGGAACTAGATGAGACTCAAGAATAGCCAAAGCAATCCTGGACAAATAGAACAGAGCAGAAGTAAATATAAACCCAACAACAGTGATTAATACAAACACATGGATTAATGGAACAGAATACAGCATGCAGGAATGACCCCAGGCACACAAGAGCTATCTAGTCTTGGACCATGGGGCTAATGATATATGCTGGAGGAAAGATAACCTCTTTAATGAATGATGCTGGAAAGACTGGCTATTCACATGCAAAGGTTAGGATCTAGACCCATATCTCTTGTCATGTACCAAAACAAAAGAAAAACAGATTAAAAGTGGATCTGTGAATAGGAACATAGAGAAAACCCATGAAGACACACTCAACAGTTTCTGAATGGAACTGGAATTGTACAAGAAACAGCATGAATAATGAAAAAATGGATCATATCAAATGAAATACTACCTGCACCACAGAATAATCAGCAGATTAAAGAGACAAGGTACGAAATGGAAAATTTTCTTTGCCTGTTTCTCCAATGGAAGGCTAATATGCATGATTCACAAAATAATCAGACTCACCAGAATTAAAGATCCCATAAACACATTGGCAACTGAAACAAATAAACACCTCTCAGTGCAACTACAAATGGCCAATAAATACAAAAATATGTTCAAGATCTCTGGTCTTTAGAGAAATGTAATTAAAGCAACATGAGATTCCAAGTTACTCTAGAAAGAATGGTTATCATCAAGAAATTAATATATAACCAGAAATGTTACTGTGGTGTAAAGAGAGCATGTCTATATTGTGTAATAATATAAAGTAGTATAACTATTATCAAAATTAGTACAGAGTCCTCAAAAAATGATACAAGAATTTCAATTCAATTTGGCTATTCTCACGCTATCTTCCCTCAAAGATGTAAAAGCAAGGTGCTACATTGATGCATGATTATGAATGTTTATAGTAGTGCAACTTTTCATATCTAAATCTTAGAAGCAACCTGCATTTCCATCAACAAATGAATGGATAAACAATGTTATTAGTAAAGAATGGAGAAACTCAGTCATAAGGAAGGATAAAGAGTATTTGTAGGAAAATGGATGCACCTTGAGATTTATGTTAAGTGAAACAACTTAGACAAGCTTGATCGTCACATCATTTTTCTTACAAGAGAAACAAAATGTAAAAGAGAAGACAAAATTTACATAACAAGAAATAGATATTTTGGCAGAGAGAAGGGTCTCGTGAGACAAAGGGATGAAAATGCATACACCATTGTTAAGAGTTGGCAAAGCAATAAAAAAAGTTAAGCTTCCTAATGATATTTTTGGTATGTCATTCAGATACTAGTATTTCAATTAGTAGAAGGAATATCTATTATGATCCTCATCATGTGGACTCATAATGCTCCAGAAATGAAAGAACATGTGAATTATGACCAAAATTTGCAGTACATATATTACCATGATATAGAAAACCATCATTGCTTTCATAATTCATAGAATGAAAATATCATTCTGATTTTAAAATTAAATGCCACACAAACCTTTTCATTATGATGAAAGATATGTAATTATAATTCACAAAAGACATTCAATCTAATGACATTAGAGAATATAAAGTAAACCAAGGGTTCTACCAATGAGAAATTGAGTTATGTACTAACTTGTAATAAAACGTCTTAGCGCAAATGAGACCAGTTCTTGTTTTATACGTGTGTAGCCCAGATGTCAGGTTCAGTTTGAGTCATTTTCTTTAAAGTATATGTGATAATTCATGAATACCAATGGTTATAAAGTTAATATGAGGATTGCTGGTGATAGCCAGGTCAGCCACTGTGAAAGAAAACTTCTCATTTTCCATTAGGTTGAATTGTACACTTTAATTTATTCACTGATACTAACTATGTAATATTTCCCCTCAACACTCTATGTGATTTCCTTTTGTTATATTTGTTACTAAGTAATATACATATTAATTAATAAAAAGTAAATAATAAAGGACTGGAGATTTAGCTCAGTGGTTCCAGTGCCTGCCTCACAAGTGCAAGGTTATGAGTTTGATCCCCGCTAACCACATACAATGCTGGGCATGGTGACCCACGCCCAGCAGCAATCAATATCATATACCACAGTGCTGGGTGTGATGGCTTACACCTGTAATCTCAACACTCAGGAGGCAGAGGCAGGAGAATTGCTCAGTTCGAGGCTTGCCTGGGCTCCATAGTGAGCTCAAGGCCAGCCTGAACTACAAAGCGAGACCCTGTCTCAAAAAAAAAAAAAAAAAGACAAATAAATAATAAAAAGGAAAATGATAAACAACCAAAAAGAGAGGAGCTCTAGGAAGAGCTGTATTGAGAGTTCAAGAGAGACAGTTTTGGACTGGAAAAAAAAATATAAGGAAAGTGGTACTTATGTTAAACCTGAAAGAAATGCTTGAGATTTGCATAGAGCTGTATTGAGAGAAGAATGAAAATGTTATTTTTAAAAAAACCTGCCTAGAAGTAAAGAGCAAATTTTTCTGTCGTATGGAGTGTTGCAGAGATGAAGTCAATAGCATGAAAGTCACTCAGCAATAAGACTGGAAAAATAAATTGGGAGGGGAGCTAGGGATGGGGAATTGAGACTTATCAAACAAAATGAAATGTATGTAGTTCTGAGGGGTTTTGAGGCACTGGGCAACTAGCCACAATAGGTCAACTCACTCAAGACATGGCTCCACTGTGTGCTTCATAAAACAGGTAGAGAGGCACGTGTTCCTTTATGTGCTACGAAGCACTTGCCATTAGTTGCAATTACCATCAAAGTAATGTTTTGACTTTTTTGAGCCAGAGATAAATTTATGTGCTTCAGGGACATATAAGTTAATTTTTCCCTCAAGTAAATTTATTTTACTTGAGAATATCACATACAATAACAACAGAGTGGAGTAGAATATGTGGTATCCAGAAATGGAAAATACTATAAAAATCAGATTAATTAAAATGGTCAAATAAGAAACTCTTCAGGCAAAGTATGTAATTTATTGTAATGTTTGTAATAATGTGCTTTGTCATAGTATCTATGTTTGTTCCTCTTCATAAGTATTGGTAGTTACCTGTGTGTTGATCCAGAAATAATTATAATATTTTTTAACTTTATCTCAGTTTTTGAAACACATAGTCAATTTCTACTACTGTATTTGATATAGGATGCTAAATGTCCTCACAGAGATGCTCAATTTGTGTTAATAATATATAAAAGCTGTGGAACATCATAAATACAGATTACATAGTGAAAAATACAATCACAAGGAAGGAAATAGGTTAACTCCTTTCAAATAAAACATTGAACACTTTATTTCTTCTTTAGCATAGCACTGTGAAGTACAGTGATGAAAAGGGTCTTGAGAAGGTGATCATATAATTCATGTTTGAAATCAAAGCACTTTAGAAAAACAAAACAGTCACTAGGAAATTATAGACTAATAAGGGGAAAATAAGGGCTATTCTGAGAAAAATATGTACTGTTATTCAAGAGTTTGAAGATATGTTCTGTATCTTGATAGAACTGACATTTCAAAAGTCTTACAGTAGGTCTGGAGGTATAGCTTAGTATCCCAGTGTTCATCTAGCATGCATCAGCCCCTTGTTCCATCCCCAGTACTGTAAATATCAAAAGCAAAAGCAATCACAAACGCAGACACATGCACACGTACTCACACATTTCTGTGTACAAACTGATATATCAATTACAAATGTGTCAGTTCAGAAATGAAGAGTTTTGAGAACAACTATAATGAACGTCAATGTAAGGTTTTTTTTGTTTTGTTTTGTTTTTGTTTTTTGAGACAGGGTCCCACTCTGTAGTTCAGGCTGGCCTTGAGCTCACTATGTAGCCCAGGCAAGCCTTGAACTCA
>PVIC010020790.1:0-29176 GCA_004025085.1 Thryonomys swinderianus | reverse complement strand
ATTTAATTTAATTTAAATGTTTCAAACATGTCTTGGAGCTAGGTCAGTGGTAGAACATGTGCTTAGCAGGCTCAGTGCTTTGGGTGTGACCCCTAAAAACAAGTAGAAGTTTAACACAAATTTTAAGTAAGCTTTCTTTTACAGGTGTTATTACTAAGGCTATTTATAAGTCCAGTGAGGAAGATAAAAAAGAGGAAGAGGTAAAGAAAACATTAGAACAGCATGATAATATTGTGACTCACTACAAAAATATGATCAGAGAGCAAGTAAGTACTAATGAATTGTACCGTTACTGTTAGGCTTTTTACTTCAAAGAATAACTTTTCCTTGCATTTCAAATGAGAAGGTACAGAAAGCAAAACTGTTTTAAAAAGCATCTGAATATTCAACAGATTGAGTACTTACTATGTGCTAAGTGCTATGCAGGATGCCATGGACAAGAATATGAATCAGCCATGTTCCTATATGTTCCTAGTCCCAGAAGAGACAGTCCTATAAATAAATGATTGTAGCATAACAGGTGTGATTGAAAAAGATGGTAAATGCTTGTTTTCCAGTGTGTTACTTTAAAAGACACATTACCATCAATCATCTCAGGGCCCTCCCCCTCACTTCAAACACACCTCCCCCTGTCACTCTCGCCACATTCTGAAGCAGCTCGAAGTCCTCTTTATGGCTTTAGCTGCATTGTCCAGCTGCTTCAGTGTCCTAAATCAACTCAGCACATTTCACTTTCATGGTCATTTTGACTTGAAGGAAGAGCCAGAAGTTGCCTGGTATCAGGGCCAATGTGTAAGGTAGATGAGGGCATACTGTTCTGTTTTCGTAAGCCTGACTTTCTGTTAGATAATAGCAGCAGCAGTCACTGTAGTTTTGATCAAAACTTTCAAAGATACAAAAGAAAAATTCCAGGAATGCTTCAGAAAGTGGCAGGAACTATGAGATGAGTGTGTTTGCAACCAGGGACAGATTTTGAGGGAGATGAGTGTTAGCATGACTTTTACTGTAATTTTTTTAAAAATTTAAGCACTCGCCATACATGTCAGCCACACTGTACATGTTATAATAGAGTAGATCTAGTGACAGTGATACCCAAGGGTATGGCAACACTGAAAGAAAGATACCTGGTTTAGTTAGGTAGAAGCAGGGTTTGTTGAAAATATAGACCTAGTCCTGAAAGGATGAGTGGGAATAAGCTATGCAAAAGAGTGCTAAGGACGAGAAGCCAGAAGGACAAACAAACAGCATGAGTCCCTCAGTGGTGTTGTTGGCAAGGAGATGATGCGCTTGCTGCCTGGGTAAGGGAATAGGTTGATGGTTGGGGCTAGAGCACGAAACCCAGGGCTAAGGGATTGTCTATTCAGGAAAACATGTGGTGTACGAAATTTATTATAACAATGCTTATCATTTTGAAAAACAGAAAGCAACTTCAAGGTTGAAAACATTTAACATAGTTTACTTTGATCTATCTGATCAGATATAAGTGACCATTAAAGTCAAAATCACAAAAACTACTGCTTGCTGGTATGGAAAACCATGGCTAGAATAGTAAGTCAACTAAATATGAACAAATTATATGTTGACTATGACACATTTAAAAAACATGGATTAAAACATTAGAAGGACCAGCACTCGAGAGGCAGAGGCAGGAGGATTGTTGAGTTCAAGGCTTGCTGGGGTACATAATGAGCTCAGGGCCAGCCTGAACTACAAAAAAAAAGGAAGGCCGGAGATTTAGCTCAGTGGTTCTGGCCCCTGCCTAGCAAGCACGAGGGCCCTGGTTTGATCCCAGGTAACAACATACAATACTGGGCATGGTGACTTCATGCCCACCTGCAATCAGTACCACATACCACGACTCTAGGCATGGTAATCCCAGCACTCAGGACGCAGAGGCAGGAGGATTGCTGAGTTTGAGGCTTGCCTGGGCTACCTAGTGAGCACAGGACCAGCCTGAACTACAAAGCGAGACCTTGTCTCAAAAAAAAAAAAAAATTGGAAGGAAATAAAAACATCAAATTTCAATTATAATAGGGAAAACTGGAAGATTTTATTTAACCTTCTAAATGTTCAGTGATTGTCTTTTAGTGTTGAAAATAGTATTGGTGCATACTTTCTGAAGTAGCTGGGAATGAGTTTCTTAAATGGTTGAATGAACCATTTCCTAAATGGTTTTCTCTGATCTCCCATGTGAATACCATGATAGGCTGGATGTCATGGTATTATTAATGGAGCCCTACTTGAAATCTCACAGTTCTGCACATCGATTGGTTTTGGTGCATATTATTAAGGTCCTCCTGCTCAGTTATTGAATGAGTTTGGTATTGTTGAGTACTTCTACACACTGACCCTAAACCCCTCTACATTTTTTTTTTTTTTCCTTTTTGAGACAGGGTCTTGCTTTGTAGTTCAGGCTGGCTCTGAGCTCACTATGTAGTCCAGGCAAGCCTTGAACTCAGCAATCCTCCTGCCTCTGCCTCCCGAGTGCTGGGATTACAGGCGTGAGTCGCCATGCCCAGCACTGTGGTATGTGGTATTGATTGCTGGTGGGCATGAGTGTCCACGCCCAGCATTGTATATGGTTACCGGGGATCGAACTCAGGACCTTGCGCTTGCGAGGCAGGTGCAGGAACCACTGAGCTAACCCTCCGGCCCCCCCTCTACATTTTTAATTGTTCATCTATGTAATGCCAATCACTGTGAACGTAAAATACTGAATGATGTTTTGTTTCACAGGATCTCCAGCTAGAGGAATTAAAGCACCAGATATCTACATTAAAATGTCAAAATGAACAGTTACAGACAGCAGTCACACAGCAGGCATCTCAGATTCAGCAGCAGAAGGATCAGTACAATCTTCTGAAAGTCCAGCGGGGTAAGTTTTGCTAGTCACCAGTGTTGTCACATGCTATCACACTCCTGGGACAAGCCAAACAGATTCTTTTTGTGGATTAATTGTGACAAATACATAAATCAGGTTTTATAGCAAAACAGTTTGTATGTACATAAACCAACTCTCTACGGTGAATTAGTACTGCACACAATACTGATAAAAATAAAAATCTTAATGTTCTTCAGCAGTTTTTTGTTTTTTGGTGGTACCAGGGGATTGAATTTGGGCCCTATGCTTGCAGGGTAGGCACGGTGCCACAGCTAAATTCCCTAGCTCCTAATGTTCTTTACATTTGAATCCAAACACCTTGTTTCCTGTTTGATTATCTGACCCACTGATTGGTGGCACTGGCCAAGACACCACCTGAGATTCTGATTTAATTAGTTTGGGGTTGGTGTGGGCACTGATAACTAGTACAGGCTCCCCTGGTAATTATAATATGTAGGCAGTTGACAGTGATCTTATCTTTTAGTTTCCTCATCTGCAAAATGGAGATAATATCCCTGTGTCACTGAGAATTAAATGAGGCAGTAAATATAAATAGTGGCATCCTTGGCAAATAGTAAGAGATCACATCCTGTAGAGCTAGTAATGATTGGAATATTGGTTACTTAGAAGCATGTTTATTTTATCTATCTATATGATCGTGACAAGATTTCTCTTTTTCTTCCTTTATGGCAATAATTTATCAGTCATTTCAGCACAAACCTACTTCTTTGTGGAAAAGAATTGTGCTTTCTCTTAGAGTCATTGAGAGAACTGGAAATGAAACTACTATAATTAATTGTAGAACACCAGCTATCTAGTTTAGCTGAGACCATGATGATTTTCCAGTCAGAAATGCTGGAAATTGCCTCTGTTCACTGTTTTATGGAAACAGGTTCTGCAAAGATGAAACGTGAATGCAAAAGTGCCACTAAAGTAATTGACCTAGCAAGGGTATATTTGAATCTTATATTTATATTAATATTACACTTAAGTTTTCTAGTTCAGAAGTTAATAATTTAAATTTGGTGCTGGCTTTGTACATTTTCTGCATCTTTATTAGGAAAAGATAGTCAGCATCAAGGGTGCTCCAGTGACGGGGCTCAGGTGAATGGTGTTCAGCCTGAAGAAATTAGTAGGTTGAGAGAAGAGATAGAAGAATTAAAAAGTAATCAGCAACTTTTACAAAGCCAGCTGGCTGAAAAGGACTCTTTGATTGAAAATTTGGTGAGTACCTGCTAAAAAAGTTTAAGAGATAAGGAATAATTTTCACTGTCACATTTTCCTGTTACATTTTTGTTGAATTGTTGTTCTTGGCTTGCTGAGGATATGCATGCTGAGTGAGCTCCCTCCTGAGCTTAGTCCTAGCCATGTTTGTTGTGCTGCCCCGCATGTGGGTCAGAAAAGCACAGATTAAATCTTCGAGTATGAGCTTTGAAGTTAGCCAGACTAAACTTGAATGTATCCTTGCTAACTGAATGCAAACACTTCAGCACACCTCGGTAAGCCCAATTCCTCAGACGGGGAGTCAGTGGTGATGTCTGTCTCATTGTCATGAGACTTAGCTGAGATGCTCTTTGATACGTGGAAATGGCTCAGTAAATACTTGCTTTCTCTTTAATAAATCACTTAGAATAAGTATAAATAAATAAACTTTGGAGAAGTGGTAGGTAATATGTACCATGTAGAAATCCTACATTACACATAAAAATTAAAATGTTGATGTAAAAGATAGTTTATGGTAAGAATCCATAAAATAGAGCTTATGTGTGTGCAGTTGATTTGATGTATTTTCCTTCTCCATAGACTGAACTTATAGTTTATTTCTGTCTCACTTCCAGAAGTCATCCCAGGCAGCTTCTGGTATGCATGAACTATCTGTGACAGCAGCTTCAGCTGAACAGGCTGCAGAATTAAATCAGGTAATTTTCCAGCTTGATCTGTACTCTGTTTACTCTTGTTTTAATTACATTAGAGCAGCAACCCTGCAGTTTTCATTAATCTGGAATTGCTTTATCAGGTGAGGTAAATTTAGCAGTTAACTAGCCATTTGGAAATGCAGAGGTTATTTTTAATTACAGAATGATATTTGGTCTTCTTTTTTCATATTTCACTGGTGTTCTTTTTGTTTGCTTGCTTGCTTTTGAGGTAGGGTTTCCCTGTGCAGCCCAGGCAGCCTTGAACTTGCAATCCTTCCCCAGTATCACACTGAGATTATCAATAGATGACTGAATAACAAGAATTTTAAACACAGTATACAGTAAGTAAGCACAGGGCAGGCTACCATGAGGACAGCCATGATGGTGTGGTCTGTGGCCTTTCATCCCTTCCAAATCTCAAGGAAACCCATGAGAAGTTCTATATGCAGGTTCTGAGAGGCAGAGCAGATCCCATGCCTCAAGGTGATGTCAGGTCCAGGCCATCCTGTGGTCTGGAAAACCTGCTTGCATTCTGACAAGAAGTTCACATGAAGGGTTTTGGGAACTGTTCTGTGGATGTGTTCTGGGATCTTATAATTAACAGGTCATGCCTACTTCCCCAGCCAGCTTTGGCATGCCCTAATCTCCTGTCTCATTCTCCTCTCCCCAGACATAAATCCCCACAATGCTTTAGCTTTATAGCTTCTTCAAACTAGAAGAGGCTGTAGATCCTACCTACTGGGGATTATGTGCTCTCCAACTATCTGGGGAGCTATGGCTCACTGGCTGGGCTGAAGAAAGGAAAATTAGTCAGAAAGCAGTGAGGAAAGAGTTGGGACCATTGTGTTACCTGTTTGATGGAAAAAAAAGAACTTCATTATTAGTCCAAATAAGAGGAGCAGGTCAGATTTCCATGGTTCTCAGAGAGCGCTAGAGCATTGCCTTTTTTTTTTTGAGACAGGGTCTTGCTTTGTAGTTCAGGCTGGCCCTGAGCTCACTATGTAGCCCAGGCAAGCCTCGAACTCAGCAATCCTCCTGCCTCTGCCTCCGGAGTGCTGGGATTACAGGCGTGAGCCACCATGCCCCGCAGTGTGGTATGTGGTGTTAATGGCTGCTGGGCGTGAGTCACCACACCCAGCATTGTATGTGGTTACCAGGAACAACCCAGGATTTGCGCCTGCAAGGCAGGCACCGGAACCACTGAGCTAAATCTCCGGCCCATGGAGCTTTCCCTTTTTTTTTTTTTTTTTTGAGACAGGGTCTCATTTTGTAGTTCAGGCTGGCCCTGAGCTTACTATGTAGCCCAGGCAAGCCTTGAACTCAGCAATCCTCCTGCCTCTGCCTCCCGAGTGCTGGGATTACAGGTGTGAGCCACCACCCGGGCACTGTGGTTTGTGGTGTTGATTGCTGGTGGGAGTGAGTCACCACGCCCAGCATTGTATGTGGTTACTGGGATCGAACTCAGGACCTTGCATTTGCGAGGCAGGCACTGGAACCACTGAGCTAAATCTCTGGTCTGGGTCCCTTCATTTTGGTTTTCATTGGTCCACGAGTCTCCTCTCCAAGTTTTTATGAGCACTAGGTGGATACTAGGTGGTCCCCCTTGGCCAAGAGCTGGCAGGACTCTGTTTCCATACATTTGCACAGCCTGGTGTATGTGGGCCAGATTAAAATGCTTGTGTAAGACCCTTGTTGTCACTGGGTCCTATAATCATATCAGAGGATAGAAATGACCTTCCGTATGTCCCAGAAGAGCTTCTCCCTCCTTAGAAGATGGATCTGTATTAGTATATTTACAAAAGACACCGTAGCCTTCTTCACTTCCCTGGTAAGAACAGCTAGCATGCCAGTAGTCATTCTTAGTCTCCCACCAATGTTACAGTCCCAGTTTGGTTTCTGTTGAAGGGAGAATAACCTTTCCAGGATGGTTTCCTCTTTTAAAGCACGTTGTTCATTTGCATAATTCCTAGCCTCTTATACATCTGCTCCTGAGAAAGTGGCCTGACTTACTGGCCTGGGATTGTAAGGAGTTGATGGAAGAGACCTCTCAATCTCATCAGACAGATCAGAGAGGTGCCACATACCCTTGAGAGACAGTGGTGTCCAAGACAGGGCCATCCAGGGTATCTTTCTCCTCCCCAGAGGTCATGCTAAACAACACAGCTCCTGCACATTCCTTTTTTTTTTCCTTTGGAAACAGGGTCTTGCTTTGTAGTTCAGACGGACCCTGAACTCACTATGTAGCCCAGGCAAGCCTCGAGCTCAGCAGTCCTCCTGCTCTGCCTCCCAAATGCTGGGATTACAGGTGTGATCCACCATGCCCAACATTATGGAATGTGGTACTGATTGCTGGTGGGTGTGAGTCACCATGCCCGGTATTATTGTATGTGGTTACCAGGTATCAAACCAGGGTCCTTGCACTTGCTAGGCAGGCCCTGGAACCACTGAGCTAAATCTCCTGCCCCTGAGTGTTCCCTTTGATATTCATAATGTATTTCATTCCATCTTAATATATTTTAACCAGAAATGCTATACCAAGAATAGTCTTATAGTTTAAAGTACCTCCTTCTTATTCTCCAGAATCAGGTTTAGTTCATAAGCCTAGTTAATGAAAAAGAAAGGATGGTGGCAGTTGACATAAGCCCACATCTCACTGCATGATTCCATGCTGGTTCTGAGCTTATTTATCAGTATCTCATACCCCAGAGGGGCACCTTTAACCCTAGCATCACACCAAAACACAAATTGAGGGGGGAAAAAAAGCGCCATTTACAGAAGTAGGGGAAGAGCAGACCAGGTAAACTTCCAAAAAGGAGTTGCAAACAGATACACAGACAAGGCATCTCATAAGAAGGAAAAAAATCAAAACACAAAATGGCTGGAAGAAAAACAAAAGCTGTACATACTCTCTTAGGCCACCTCCCACAGCCAGAAAGACAGCAAATAGAAAAAAAAAAAAAAAGACAGCAAATAGCTCTCTAGGCATAGTGAGAAGAGTCCCCTGAATTCCTAACCTAGGGGAGAAAGTGAGGGAAAGAAGAAAGAAATCTTTTGCAACATTTTAGGGAGAGACAATCAGTCCTTACCTGGTCTTCTCCAGACTGACTTACTCTCTGAAGTGACCAGCTGATTAAATGTTACTGGGTTTTGTGGTGCTCACATATCCTCTGGACTTGGTTTCCAGGTTCTTCTTGTCTCAAACAAATAATTTAACCATATGAGCAAAAAACGTGCAGCAGAGTTTGTGAACGTGAAGAGTGAGGGAGAAACTGGCTCTGCAGAGTGAACTTGGGCTGAAGGGGAAAAGCCCTGGGGACATAGGGTGGGTATCTCGAGGGAAGGAACCATGGCTGTGTCTTGCTTACATCATGATGTTGGACTTTCTCCACCTCAGATTATTTGTCATTAAGGTTTTCACATTTCCAGTGTGCCTAGTGTTTTATTTGCATGAGATAATATGCTACAGTGGCCCCTTCACAGATTTAATTCTTCCATGATTCTTGTTGCAAACTGAATTGAATGAGAACTGAGTCAAATTTTCCATTCAGTTTGTTTTGCTTCTTGTTCTGTTTGGTTTGTGATAGACTCACGGAAAGAGTTACAGTTCATGAACCAAGCTACCATTGAGTACTGGTTGTATTTACATCTACTTACACGAGAAGTATATCCCAACTATGGGAATTAAGTTATTAATACATAAACTTTGTAAATCTGAAGTAAAACAGGCTATTTGTTTCCCAGTGAAACTTTGACTTTTTTTTTTTTTTTTTGAGACAGGGTCTTGCTTTGTAGTTCAGGCTGGCCCTGAGCTCATTGTGTAGTCCAGGCAAGCCTCGAACTCAGCAATCCTCCTGCCTCTGCCTCCCGAGTGCTGGGATTAGAGGCGTGAGCCACCACGCCCGGCCTTTGATATTTTTATAGAAGAAAATTATCTTAGTTTTTCACTGCAAGTTTTCTTTTGCAAATTTAACAGTGTTAAAAATATATTTTAATGATAGTTTTTGTTCATTTAGTAATGGGCTTGTTTTAATATATGGCATATCATAAAGTGCTATACAAAGAAAACAACCAAAATCATGAAGTCTACAGTATCACTGCCTGTATAGTAAATTTTGATGACTGAGAAAACAATGAAAGAAAAACCATATGTGTGAGATAGAAATTTTAAAGAGAACAGAAGAGAGGATTTTTTTTTTTATCAACTGCCTGTGCCACACACTCCACCTCCAGCCATTGCCAGGTGTTGGGAAGCATCCACCACTTTATTGCTTTTCTTTACTGTGAGGGGGAGGGGGGCTTAAGAACACTGGAAAGTTCAACACAAACAGAAACTTTCCACCAGTGACCCCTGTTCACTGCAGTCCCACCAGTCCCTCCAGTTTGGTGGCCATGAGTCTGCCAATGTCCTGCTTTGCCCTCTGCCTAATAGACCCCTGCCTGTTGGCAAGAGAGAAGAAACAGTAGCCTGGTGCAGAAGCATGGACAAGAAGCCAATGGTTTGCAGCTTTAACCCTACACTTACTGCTCCTTCTGGACAGCCTCAGTAGTGCTAGCACCGCGCCTGTGGGCTGGTGTGGCCTGGTTGTATGTAAATCAGATCTCAGCTCAGTTTCCTTAGTGGTCAGCTTAGCTTTCACCTTTCCCACTACGCTGTGAGTTACACTGTTGTCTTTCCTGCACCTGACTGTCTGTCTGCCTGTCCACTTCCCCTCCTCTCTTCTGATCTTCTGTATGCGATCTTAGGAAGAGGCAGAGGCTTTCCCTCTTGGACCCAAAGTTCACAAATTGTTCTTTTTTTTTGAGACAGGGTCTCACTTTGTAGTTCAGGCTGGCTCTGAGCTCACTATGTAGCCCAGGCAAGCCTCGAACTCAGCAATCCTCCTGTCTCTGCCTCGCGAGTGCTGGGATGACAGGCGTGAGTCACCACGCCCGGCACTGTGGTATGTGGTATTGATGGCTGGTAGGCGTGAGTCTCCATGCCCAGCATTGTATGTGGTCACCAGGGGTCGAACTGAGGACCTTGTGCTTGCGAGGCAGGCGCCAGAACCACTGAGCTAACCCTCCGGCCCCACAAATTGTTCTTTAAAGTTAGTTTTTTAAAGGATATTCTGAAAAGAGGAAAATGTTCTAAAAATATTTTTCTGAAAACAGACATTTCCTTGATGAAATTAATACTATTCAATGTTACAACTCAAATCTTTTTGTCCCTTAGGAAGTGGCAACCTTAGTCTCAGTTAAGCTCCCAATCTGCAGAGATTGCCAGACTACAGACAGGAAAGGAAACCACCAGTAGTTGGAGATAACAAACCTTTATTACGTTAGTCCCCTTTTGAAGGCAGTGACTGTAATGCAGGCTGTTACCCATCATTGCAATGAGCCAAAGCTGGACCCAGTGGCTGCATGCCCTCTTAGATTGCACTTAGCTCCCTCACTCTGTTAGTCTATCCCACCTCTGTCCCCTCTTCCAGTCTAAGCTAGCAGCTTTCCTAAGAATCTTGCTGGCCTGCCATGCAGTTCATAGGAGTACAGGCTATCAGACAGGAAGGCCCTCCCCAGCCATTCCTGGAAAACCTCCCCTCGCACATCTGCTGGTGTGGTTGAATGGCTCTGCAGACCCTTGACGTTTTCTCTGCAATGTGGGAGTTGCGTTGTTCAACATTTTACCATAAGCAGTGAAAAAAAGGCTCTATCTCAGTACCTATCCTAGCAGTCCCTACTAGCTGTCCAGGTTTATCACTCAGAAGTCCTCTTTTCTACAGAACATTAGACAGGAATTAGGCAAAGTTTCTTGTCACTCTGTCTCCAGGATTGTGCCTCTCGTTTCCAGTGACACGACTCACTTCCCTCTGAGACTTCATCAGAAGCACCTTGAACCCTTATTTTGTGCCTGAAGGTGTATGTAGATGTTCAAAACCACAGCTTGCTACAGCTGTCATCTCTGGCTTTTTGAGGCAAGATCTGTCTGTGTAGTCAGTCTGCGCTCAGCCCTGTGAGTGCTGGGATTACAAGTGTGAGTTGCTGTGCTGAGAACAGCTTCCTTCTGGAGCCCTCACCAGAATCACCTTGTTGTCCGCATTCACCCCCAGTCTCTCTGAGCTGATTTGTCTCATGTGCTCCTCGGGACTCTCAGCTTCTTCCCCTTCCCCACTCTGCCACTTCCCCCAATGCGGGTCTGTATTCCCTGACACCCATTTCACGGTGTGTGTAGAGAAGGGATGGGGAAGTCTGAGAACCTCCCTTCTATCTACCTCTGCAGCACATCAGAAAATGCTTGCATTGCACCAGTGAGTGGTGTTTGGCTCAATTTCTCCGGCTGGCCGTCTGGGCTAGTAACATGGACTTAACCTAAGGATGCTGACAGGGAAGTTTTTGGACGCATTGGTGCCAATGGTGCCTCCTCACCTGCGATAACGATCACAAACTTCCTCGATGCTGTGCCTGACACCGGCCAGCAGCCGTAGTTTTGTTATATATGGACAGGGTTTTCCTTTCTCTTACTGGACCAGAATTTTCAAACCAGCAAGAAGATAAATCACCACTCAGAGTTCCCTTGTGTGTAATTTAGAACTTTTTTTTTCCTCAATGTCTATTTTCAGGCAAAATTGGGTCCTGTCCAAGGAGAGAATGAGACTGTCATGGCAGTGAGCACTGCTGAGATGGAGGGGAGACTGTTGGCCCTGCTGCAGGAGACAAAGGAACTGCAGGTTGGCTCCTGCTGAAGCTTTACTAGTTGAATGTGACAAGCGATTAGCTCTGGGAGATCTGATTGTGTTTAATTTCATCTAGATCGTAGGTTTATGAAGAACACTGGTGGGGTTTTATCCTACACATTTCCATTCATATTTTGATATTTAAAGATGGCCTAAAGGGATTCTTTTGTTGTTTTTTGAGACAGGTTCTCTGTGTAGTTCAGGCCAGCCTTGTACTCACAGCCATCATCCTGCCTCAGCCTCCCTAAGTGAGTGCTAAGATTATAAGTGTGCACTATGACATCCAATTTACAAAGGAAGTTCTAAAATGGCTATGGTGTATGGAATGGAATTGAATACATAAAATGAGCACTTCTGTTTGTGTACTGTGAAAGTAAAATGTATTGAAATTTAAATTTTTCTTATCAACATTAGTATCTGATCACGATAACAAAACAAGGGATATAGTATTGCCAGATACATGAACCACAAGTAGGCTTTACTTAAGGCTGATGAATACAGGGACATGAAGTCTGCTGGCCTGTTGTACAATGGAGACTTCAGAATAATATGAAGAAAGGTATATGGTGACATTAATAAAAAATAAATGAAGAAAATAAAAAAGGAGGATAGCATGTAATGATGTCTTGGGGTCATGGTGAGATTATTTGTGATGCTGGGGATTGAATCCAGGGCTTTTGCACTGAGCTACATTTCCACCCCTTTTTATTTTTTATTTTCTGCAAATTGCCTAAGCTGGGCTCAGATTTATAATCTTCCTGCCTTGGCTCACAGAGCGTGGGGGTTATAGGTTGTACACCATTCTCAACTAGAGATTAGTTTATTATTAAATTGTGAATTTCTGTTTGAAATCTTTTTTTTTTTTTGAGACAGGGTCTTGCTTTGTAGTTCAGGCTGGCCCTGAGCTCACTACATAGCCCAGGCAAGCCTCGAACTCAGCAATCCTCCTGCCTCTGCCTCCTGAGTGCTGGGATTACAGGCGTGAGCCACCACATCCGGCACTGTGGTATGTGGTGTTGATTGCTGGAGGGCGTGAGTCTCCACACCCAGCATTGTATGTGGTTACTGGGGATCGAACTCAGGACCTTGTGCTTGCGAGGCAGGTGCCGGAACCACTGAGCTAAATCTCCGGCCCCTTGTTTGAAATCTTTTTCCCCACAATGCTGGGGATCAAACGCAGGGCCTCAAACATTCTGGGTACTCACTCTACCCCTAAGCTGTTCTCACAACCTTTGTTTATTACCTTTTCCTACCTAATTATATGAATGAAGCTGGGACTATTTAAACCTGAGCTTCGAGTTCTAATTCTGTTGCTAAGCAGGTTCCACCTGTGACCTGTTCTGTGGGAATCCTACATGTACCCTGAGTACTGGGCAAATTTGTATTCCTCTGGTGATGGAATTGGCATTCTTTTTTATCCCCGGGGGCTTTTTGAGGACTAGCTGTCAGAAACTGAGTTTTGAGTGAGCTCTGCTTTTACATGACCCCCCTGAAGAGTGTACTGAAATCTCATGTTATTGGTGGGCAGGTAGAGTAAACTCCACCTCCTTGCAGCTTCCTGCCCAAGCACCTTAGATTGGAAGAAAAGCAGGGGCTAATGTCACATGTTGACTTTCCTTTTCCTAGAGTGAAATTAAAGTTTTGTCTGAGGAAAGAACTGCCCTTAAGGAGCAGCTGGATTCCTCTAACAGCACCATTGCCATTTTACAAAATGAGAAAGACAAGTTGGAGTTGGAAATTACAGATTCTAAGAAAGAGCAAGATGATCTCCTGGTGCTGTTGGCTGATCAAGACCAGAAAATACTGTCACTGAAGAAAAAGCTCAAGGATCTTGGTCATCCTGTAAGCTTGAAATGTTTCCAGAAGTGATGTGCATTCTGTTTCTTTGTAAGGCACTTTAAAAATGTTATGGAGCGTAGAAAGGTGAACCTATAATACAGGAGTAGTTATGTGGGTTTGTGAATGTGACACCTGCATTTCTTTGTTGAGTGAACTGATTGAAGAGACAGATTAGGTTCAGTTTCCAGCACTTGTAAACTGCACTCTTGAACCTTGAGCCTGAAAGGTGAATTGGTTGTTCCTGCAATGAACAGCTTTCACCACCCAAGTAGCCCATTGACTTTGCCATATATGGTTCAGTTGTGTATGAAAAGCATAACCATTCATCAGGAAAGCCGATTTACCTTATTTGTGTTAAAAATGTCAGGAAGCCTTGAGCATTAGATCGAGGAAATCAGATGGCTTATACAGTATCTGACTGTAATTACTATTGAATTTCCCTGAAAATAAGAATTAGGTGGTAAACAGCCTTGAAAACTAGAGACCAAAACTGCTAGCCCCTATCAGCCTCTGCATGCTGACCTGTCCTGTGGAGCATCCACCATGCGGGAGAATAGTGATGGCGGGTAAGGCAGGGCAGGCTGACGGGGTTGGTGCTCTTGATCTCTAGTTTTCAGAGGTAACTTTCCAACTGGATCCTACTTTTGAGGAAAGAAAGTAGAACATAGAAATTAAAACATACCTATCAAATGTGAACAGTTCCCACATCTATATATGAGGATGAAAACAAGCTGTTTTTCCTAATGTTAAATCTATTTTCCCTTTAGATTGAAGAAGAAGATGAACTTGAGTCTGGAGACCAAGATGATGAGGATGATGAAAATGAAGATGGTGGCAAAGACCATGGCCTCAGTATTTAGCTTTAAAATACCCGGGAGTGGCAGATATTTATGTTTTGACTCTGGAGATAGAATTTTCAGTCAGTGTTCAGTTTGCGTCCACACAAAGATTTAGAAACCAGATGGAACACATTCACTAATGAAACAGTTGGAGATATTTTTCAAAGTATTGCCACCCTTGTTAAAAACCATAAAACTAACTTTATATGGGACATATGATTTAATTTTGTCTGAACTATCCCCAGATACAGTTTGCAGAACCTGAGACACCAAAAACTATAGCATTTATGGCATGTGGTGGCAGTGCTATTCACTGTAGTAGTTCACTGGTGGTTTACTTCTGAGGCTTATGACTTAGAGTACTAACACTTTTGATTTTATGTGTGCTGGATTGGAATTAATTTCCAAATTCAACGTTTGCATTCTTAGGTGCTGATTTCCTTTTAAAGAAAGGAGGTCACTTCAGGCAGGATGGCCTGTTCTGGCTGGGCGTAACGCGTGTCATCTGATGTCCAAGCCGTGATATCCACGCCAGCGGGACAGGATGTTGTGGTCCAGAGCTGTCGTTTGTCCCGCGGCAGCACCATGGCAGGAGGCCGGCTGAGGGACTTGCTGCAGTGTGTGTGCGTGGCTGGTTTTCTTTTGAAGCTAAATGTGGAAAACATTACAAATTTACAGATCATTCAACTCTGATTTAGTGTTGTTAGATTATCAGAAAACATGTTCTTAAAGAGGCCCAGTCTATGATTTATATAATTTATTGGCATTTTTGCTGAATAGGTTTAAGTCAGATAATAGATTTTTAAAAAGGAAATAAAGCAATGTGTCAAAATTTAATGTTTTCATAATAAAAATAGAGATTATGTTCACTTAATCTTGGTCATGTTTCCCTTGTTTTAGATTTTAAGATTCTTTTTGTGGTACTTGGTTTAAACCTGGGGCTTTCACACTGAGTTACATCTCCAGCCTCTATTCTTCACTTTGGCACAGTCTGTGTCCTAAGCTAGACTCAAAGCTGTGATCCTCCTGCCTCAGGCTCTCAGGTTGCTGGAAGTATAAGTGTGCATCACCACACTTAGCTTGAGAATATTGTTAATAAAGGATGAACCAGATGAGGAGGCCACTTAGCACCTGCACATTACTGAACACTGGATGCAGTCTCAGCACTTCCGGCCAAGCAGCAGGATTCCCTAGGATCGGAAAGAGCTGGTTGCGGCTGCTGCAGGAGTGGAGGTGGAGGAGCTTATGCTCTGTGCTTAGTGGCAAGGTACCTGGGGTTAGGGGAGTGGTTTATATCCACAAGGGGGCTCAGTTTTGGGAAGATGAGTGTTCTCTATGTGTCTTGGAAAGAGAGAAGCACATCACCACCAGCTCCCTGGGTCACAGGGCCAGCTGGGCTTCTGTGATGTCATCCTGCAGCTGACTGCACCCGAGCTGCATGGTGATGCCCACTTTTCAGGCTGATGTCATGAGGGTAAGTGGATTAAAAATGAGGATATGTTAGTGTGGAAGACTGGAGATTCTCAGAAGCATTGTTCCCGTTCAGGCCACACAAGGGAGAGACAGAAGAGCCTGAGGGGCACAGCTCGCCCCCCAGAGGTGCCCTCCTCACCCCAGGTTTTGGCCTAGGTTGCTCCTGAGGCCTCTGAACCTATTTGTGTGCCCATTCTCTTCTTGCGCCTCAGTAGCTTCCTCAGTGCAGATGTGCACAGAAGACCCTGCTACACCTCTGGACCTTGAAGACCCCTGTACTTGGCTGCCGTCCCAGTGCCCAGCCTGAGAACTACAACCAGCAGTGATGGTGGAAGGTGACGAGTTGTGAATGGATCATGAGTGGGATCGGTGCCCTGAAGAAGAGGCCCGAGGGAGATGCCCTCCTATCAGGACATCCCGTGACAAGGATGCAGCCCTTATCAGGCCCCACAGCTGCTGGTGGCTTCAGATGGGCCTCCCCAGCCTCAGAAATGTGAGAGGCTAGAAGCCACTGCCACAGCCCACGCAAAAACACCTGTGGCTCCAACTGCATTGTGGGTGGGGGTGGTGGCATCTGACATGGCAGGGATAGATAGGTTGCATAGGTGGAGCTGGAGGACCTGGTGATGTGCCCATGTCAGGATGGGGCCCAGTGCACCGGGTTGCAGAGGAGCAGCAGCAGGGCGGATAGTTGTCGGGTAGTTTTGGCTTGCAAGGCCTGAGGTCCAAGGAGGTACTGGCGAGTCAGTGTGTGGAGGAGGGAGCCGGAGACGGACACCTGGGGCCCCTAGAAAGACTGAGGAAGTGGCGGCGGTTTTTCGCTGATGTCGTTTCCACCTCTAGGAGTAAAAGCCAAGGATGGAGCTTCTCCATCAGTCAGTCTCCAGCGAGGAGAAACCCTTAAGAATACCCAGTTAAATGCCGGACGTGGTGGCTCACGCCTGTAATCCCAGCACTCGGGAGGCAAAGACAGGAGGATTGCTGAGTTCGCGGCGGCTTGCCTGGGCACCATAGTGAGCTCAGGGCCAGCCTGAACTACAAAGCGAGACCCTGTCTCAAAAAGCAAAAAAAAAAAAAAAAAGAATACCCAGTGAACAAGCATGCCCTCTGACATGAGAGTAAACTCAAGCACTGGCATTAAGAGGAAGGCACAACATCATAACCTATGAGCAGATTTCCTACTGCGGTTTTGGGAAATGAAAACAATTCATTCTGAAACTGACTTAGAACATTGCTTTATTGATGCAGACTATTTCTTTACTAGTGACTCCAATTAAGCACACTTTTGAGAAATCTCTCCTTTGGTAACCAAAGAAAAGATAAACATCTCAAGAAAGCATTTTGCCATTACATGTTATCAGATGAGTTGTTTTTACTGAGTTGCTGTATCGTTACCCTTATGGATTGTGTGACTTCTCCATTAGCATCTCTAAAAAGAAGTTATTCTTAACAGTTATTTGATATCCACACCTAGATATGTTTAGATTTTCCTATAACTTTCCCAAGCAAAAATTAAGCCAGAGGGGGAAACATCAGGTGTAACATAATATTGCCTAACTTAAAATGTGGTTTCCCTCCCTGGCCAGGTAACTATTGATAGACCTAGGTTTTTTCCTTCTACCTGAAGTATTTGTGACTAGTTCTTTAGAGTGAACGCTAAAAGTTTATATACTGACTTTCTTACAGTTATGTTATTTTTTATTTTATTGATTACAAAAGCAAGACAAGTGTAATTACATTTTTCCACCTATGAGAATGCAAACAAATTTCTAATACTCGGTTTGGTAGTCCTTTGCTAGCTGTTTCTTAATTTATTTAAAGAAAATGTTATTTTATACATCTAGTAGGTCTGTAGTGGTGTATCTTTGTGTGTATGAGGCAGACAGTGAGGACTGAACCCAAGCCATTCAACAGAGCTATATCCCAGCCTTTTTTTTTTGAGAAGAATCTTGCGATTGCTCAGGCTGGGCTGAAACTTAACATCCTCCTGCCTCAGCCTTCCAGAGTGCTAGAAATAGTAGCTTGTGCCAACTGTGCCAGGATCATTCTGTGGAACTCTTGTGGCTCATTTCGCTTAGCAAAGTGCTTTCGCCTAAGTTCTGGAACTCTAGCAAACACCCTGTGGAACAGCATTCCCTCCCTTACAGAAAGGCAAATGAAGATAGTTTCTGCGGTGAGATGACATGGGTCTTCTGTTTCTTTTTTTTTAACCTTTGTTCTCCTGACTCACAATGAGGTTTCATAAATAAAATCTGTAAAACAAAAAAACAGGCAATTTTTTGAAGGCCAAGGCTTAGCTTGCTTAAAAGGTAGCTGGCTGAGCTTAAATTCAGGATGACGGAGCTTCCTAGGCTGTGTTACCAGCTCCCCCAGGTGGCCAGTTTGGGAACAGTGCTTGGTTCCCGCAGGCCTCAGGAGGAGGCTCTGCACAGCTGAGGGAGCCCACTCCCAAGTTGTCCGGTGCCGAGTGACCACAGGCTCCTGCCTTCTCGCCCGGAATCTAATCTATTTCTCATCCCTGCCCCGGCAGAAAGGAGAATCTGCGGTCCCCTAGGCGCGAGGACTGGGTCCTACAGATTGAAGGTCGACAGCTGCTACCATTGTGGCTCAAGAAGCTTTGTGGCTGTGAAATCATGTTTCCAGTTCAGCCGAGGCATCAGGGCCTGCAGGGGAGACTCCACAGACCGAGAGGGCCACTGAGATCTGTGTGGATCTGTATAAAGTCTCTCTGACCCCGGGCAAAGACAATCCCACCCACAAGGGTGCCAGCTGTGAGCACCCGGGCTGCAGCAATCTTTGGAGTCTGCCCCAGTTCTCACTTTTATTTATTTTAAACACTCATTTTCCCATCGCTTAGAAAAGTGAGAGTTGTTTTCCCCTATGGACTTCGCCAGGCACTGTCACAAAGTGCTCATGCATGGAGACTTAAGACACCGGGTTTTATCTTCTTACACAAGATAAATTATAACAGTGTACAATTAAGAGCACTTATATAGAGTATAAAAATCTAGACATCTAGTGAAGTTATATAATATGTAACAATGGACTTAAAAATCAATGTGCCGGGCCAGAGGGTTAGCTCAGTGGTTCCAGAGCCTGCCTCACAAGCACAAGGTCCTGAGTTCTATCCCCGGTAACCACATACAATGCTGGGCATGGAGACTCACGCCCACCAGCCATCAATACCACATACCACAGTGCTGTGCGTGGTGGCTCACGCCTGTAATCCCAGCACTCGGGAGGTAGAGACAGGAGGATTGCTGAGTTTGAGGCTTGCCTAGGCTCAGAGTGAGCTCAGAGCCAGCCTGGACTACAAAGCGAGACACTGTCTCAAAAAAAAAAGAAAAATCAATGTGCCACATACCTAAACCACTTAAATCAGTAGTCTTCTAATCTTATATAACTGGCATTTTTCTTGTTAATACCAAGCATTGAGTGCTAAGGAGACAGCAAAATATAACACCATTTACCTGGGTTCCAAAGACATGTTTTAATAATCTCTCTAAACTTTAGATATTGCCAGCTACTGCACAGATGAATGACTACTATCTAGGATATAAAGAACACACAAAAATGAGGCCCTCCCAATATAAAATAGAATTCTTCTGCCTCCTGTCTCTGTCTCTGCATCTCAGCTACACCCATAGGCCCCTCAGTCTTCCATTAAAAGCCTGGAAATCTCCCTGAGGCCCCAGTGACCTCGAGTCGGGACTGACAATGATTATATTCATCATGCGAGCCTTACTGAATCACCTTCTCAAGTTAATAATCTTAAATAGTAACAACTAGTGTGCAATGGACACAGTGAGTTGATGCAGTTATGAAATTCTAGAGAACAGAAGTGTGCAAGTGACAGCTCAGGCCTAGCTCTCCTCTGCTTCTTGGGCTGAGACCCAGGTAAAATAGGTGAGTGATGCTTTGTGTTAGCAGTGAACTCTTCCAGGCACAGCTAGCTGCATGGGCAGATGAGGGCAGCGGTGTCAAGCAACCCAGGGCCTTGTTCCTCTTGCCCAGGGAGGGTGATGGCCCGCAGCCCCTGAGCTCAGGCTGGAGGCAGAGGCCACCTACTCAGCTTTCCAGTCTTAGAGGTCACTATTAAGTCCCTGAGCAACACAGTACAGAATAAAGTCTATCTTGCCAGATGAGTTTGACTAACAAAACCTGTGACCCTGCTATAGGGGACAGGTTCATGTTGGGAGCAGGGTTGACACTGGCAGGCTCAGTCTTCCTGTCTTGTGTCCACTGTCAGCCACAGAGCCACTTACGGAAACCAGGCATCTGAGACCTGGGTGACCATAGTTCACCCTACAGGGCGTGGGCGATCAGTAAAGGAACAAAGATAAGTGAGTAGAGGGCCGGATTGGTGGCCAGGGTCCTGGCCATCTGTGTATAACCTGAGCAGGACAGCACAGACACCTGCTTGTCGTGGGTACTCTGCTGTGACTTGGGGTCTGGTGCAGCGAGTGATGCACTGCACATTAGGGAGTTATGCACCACAGAACAGAGATGCACCTCAGCACCCGAGACTGCCCCCCCATTTCCTTTTTTTTTTTTGGAGACAGGGTCTCGCTTTGTAGTTTAAGCTGGCCCTGAGCTCACTATGTAGCCCAGGCAAGCCTGGAACTCAGCAATCCTCCTGCCTCTGCCTCCCCAGTGCTGGGATTACAGGCGTGAGCCACCATGCCCGGCACTGTGGTATGTGCTATTGATTGCTGGTGGGCGTGAGTCACCACGCCCAGCATTGTATGTGGTTACCAGGATCAAACCCAGGGCCTTGCGCTTGCGAGGCAGGTGCCGGAACCGCTGAGCTAAATCTCTGGCCCCCCATTTTCTAATATAATTTTCTTATTTATGTGAAATTCACTTTTGGCTTTAAAATGTTTTGAATGCCAAATCCAGTAAAATATTTTTCATCTCATCTCTTTGTGTGTGGGTATGATTGCCCACCTTGTATAAAGCATGCAAAACGAGAGATGTCTGAAGAGGAGTGGAGAATCTCCATTTCGCCGATGTCTCCCTACGCAGTCGTGTTTTGTCCCCTGCCCCTGGCTCGTGGCAAGCCATTCCCCGGCACACTTCCACCTCGGGAACTTTGTGTGTTCCCACTTCGTCAATGTGGCACATGGCACTTGAGGCGGCGTACTTCACACCCCAGAGCGCCTTTCTCAATCTTCTTTCTCAGATCTGTGCAGCCCTGCCTCATCAGACCGCTGTGAAGATAAACAGCTGAACTGCCAGTGTGGAGAGAGCAGTGTAGGCTGCCAGGCTGTGGGACAAACGAGCCTTGTCTGTGTCTTGGTGGCTCCTAACACCAGAGGTGCTTCCTGGTCACCTTCCCGGCCTGGTGTCAGCTGTTCTGCCGCGAAGCTCGCTTTACAGGGTTGGGCAGGGCTGCAGCAGAGGACAGCTGTCCCCTCCCAGTCACTGGGTAAAGTCATGGCAGATGAACATCTGTGTACGCGATGATCCTGCAGTGGGCCCCAGAGGGGAGCACTGGACAGTTCTAAGCCTACCGCCGCATATAAAGGCATGAGCAGCTCATGTCGCTGCCCTCTGTCTCCTCTTCCTGCTGGCCATGTTGGGAAAGGAGGCTGTGCGGGGCAAAGGCAGCGCCTGGTCAGGTGAGCAGTGTAGACTACATCTTCCAGCTGTGCACCCCTGGGCAAGTCTGACCTCTCAGTGTCCCAGCGCCTATAAAACAGGAATCACCACATTCCTAGCCTTGGAGCTGCACACTGCAGGAATTATGGCAGTGCAGGGGCCAAAGCTGGCCTGACAGGCTTTGCTATCACCGAAAGAAACTTGATTTGGAGCCAGAAGACCTAAGTAAGAACACCAACATTGTTGTCATTGTAAGAGTGATCATAATCTTGATCTGTGAAGTGTGCAGAACACTTTCTAGAAGTGCCACTCCAGGCACAGGTGAGAGTCACTGCCACAAGGACCAGACCCTCCCCTCTGAGGCTATGAGTCTCTATAAGCTGTCTAGGCTGGCCTTGACCTTGCCATCCTCCTGCCTCAGCCTCTGGATGAGCAGGGATTAAAGTTGTGTGCCATGGCACCCACTCTCAGGATTTTGATGGCTGATTTAAGAACTGGCGTGAGGGCTGGGGATCTGGCTCAGTGGCACCATGCCTGCTTGGCAAATATAAGGTCTCAAGTTTGACTTCTGATATGGGGGTGGGGTAGAATTGGTGTGAAAGTGCTTCATATAAAGAATATATAAAAAACTAGTGTATAAAGAACTAGTCCACTGGGTGTGGTGGCTCATACACTTGGAAACTGAAGTGGGAGGATGGATTGCCATGAGAGTAAGGCTAGCTTGTGATATACAGTGAGTTCAAGCCCAGCCTGAACTACATAGCAAGATCTTGTCTCAAACGAATGAAACCTGGACCATTGCCTGCAAGCCTGGATGTCTTTAACCCATACTTTGCTAGGCTGGCATCTGGAGACGGGTCAGTGCCTCTGTGAGGACAACTGTGTGGGAAGGTACCATTGCCGACTGAGAGCTGACCAAGGTGGCTAACGAGAGTCAATATAGTTGGAGCCCAGGCCACTCCCCTCCACTCCTCTGAATTTAACCAGCACCCCAGGTGCAAGCCCCTTGTGTAAGGCCCACTACTCAGAGGCAAAGGTAAGAAAAACAAAGACTTATGGACTTGGAAAACTCTGAAATCTTTTTTTTTTTGAGACAGGGTCTTGCTTTATAGTTCAGGCTGGCTCTGAGCTCACTATGGAGCCTAGGCAAGCCTCGAACTCAGCAATCCTCCTGTCTCTGCCTCCCGAGTGCTGGGATGACAGGCGCGAGCCACCATGCCCGGCAAACTCTGAAATCTTAAAGCAGGTTGCATGCATTCCAGATCTGCCAACATGACCGACAGTAACTTCTTCACCTGGAGCTCTCCCAAAGCTCTTAGGTATGGACTGCAGCTCATGAACTGCACTGTAAGAGTGCATTATGGGTAATAACATGGGCAGTACACAGAGCTCACAATCCAGCACCCTGTCAATCACGTCAGTCATGCACTGGAAGATGGAATGGAGGTGCCCTGGGCCTGCTGCAACATTTTACATCCCTTGAGCTAATGCCTTTAGAGCCTGTGACATTTTCTTTTCTGCCGGTCTAGGGCTGCTCAGAGTTACACGTGAGTAAGTTCACTGCTCTTTCCTTATCAGCTTGTGAAGTCTCATTCTATCATCACACAGAAGAATTTAGGAAGGCATCCAGGACCACACCTCCCACAGCAACAGGGCCATGAGAATTCCTGTCACAACTGTGAGATTCTTCGTCATCCTGTTTTTGTTTGCTTTTTCAATTTGGAATTTTCTTCTTTTGAATTCTGACTCCCTTTGTGTAACTCTGTCTTTCCTTTTCTAAACGTTTCTTTAGTCATAGTTTGCTGGGTGAGAGGAAAATTATTGTCCTGACCACTGAATTCCTAGTCCTAGATCCATGCTTGATACACAGGCAGCACTCTGTAAATATTGGCTGAAGAAGCGAATTCCAAGCTGGGTGTGCTGTGCACCCTGCAATCCCACACTTGGGAGGCAGAGATGGGGGATCACTTCAAATTCAAGGCCAGCCTGTCCTAAAAGCGCAATCCTGTCTCAAAAGAGACAAAAGAACAGAACTTCTAATCACTTACTCATATTTGCAAAGGAGAAAAAACAGTGTTCACTTTCTACCTGTCTGAAGCTCAATGGCTGGGGCCTGAACAAATGAGACACAGAGATCAATGAAAGAAAAAGATGCAGATGTATCTCATATACATTTATCATAACCTGGATGACTTCAGAAGGAAAAGAAGGGTGAAGCAGTGGTTAACTCTGCCCTTGTTATACCAGGTTTGATAAGGAGAACAGGACGGGAGAGGAGGACGCGTAGCTGAAGTGTTGTCGCGGGGCTGCACACGGGAGGGTGAGGCACAGAGTAGATCACACATGCACTCCAGACTCTGGGGAGGTTTCTGGAACACTTCCGTTTAATGAGTGCATTGTGGGGCATTACATAGCACAAGCGGTGGGAGGGGTTTGCAGTGGCTATTGGGGATTGGTCTCCGGTTGTCAGAGGAGGGGCCCAACACTGGGGAGGACTAGGCAGTCCCTGGCCATGGCATGCCCTCCTTAGCTCAACGCTCGCTATGAACTCAACTTAGTCTACGGAGAGCCGGGGGCTCTCTCAGGACCTAGGAGACTGGCGTGCAGTGCAGGTGGCTCAGCCAGACCTGGATTTCACCATCACTGAAGCATACTTCATCAAATGTCTTAGTGTGATGAATTTAAACCAGGGGTTACCAGTTTTCCCTAGCATATTGGCATAAATCATTCTGAAAGGTATGAGCAAAATCAGATCTGTGGACAGACAGAGCCATAAATACTGCTTTCAGATGAAAACACTAATTCTGGGAGAACGGACCACATGACCTTATAAGCAAACAATTCCTCCTCATGATGATTTCACTGACATATAGTGAGATAGCTGGTCTCACAGCAGTACATGCTGTGTGTGTCTCGGAAAGACTTATTTTTTGACACTTTGCTTCTCCAGACCCTGAATGTAGCCCCCCCCCCCGAGGTGAGCTGGAACCAAAGGGAGTGAGGGATGGTTTGGAGAAGGCACATCACAAGATCAGGGGGAAGGTGTGTGACCAGTGTTGCTCCAGGATGGAAAGCAAAACAGGGGAGTCCAGGATCCTCTAGCACTGGGGGGTGGGGGGACTGAGCGCAGGATGCCCCGGGTTTCTTTCTCAGGTGTCCCTCCTCCCCCCTGCCCCCACAGTTATCTCAGCAGTGGTCCATTCCTGTTGCCAGATTCTGAACCAATCACCGAGCATTCCAGGCCAGTATTCTGTGGCGGGGGTGACAGCCCAAGCAGCCTTGGCCATGGAGATGCCTGCCATTGTGGGTCTTTTGCCCTTCTCCTGATTGTAGGGAAGATTTTTTACTCACTCAGAAGTCAGGTTGGGGTGTGGAAAGACAAATAGCTTGCTCTCAAGCTGGCACAACTCCTTCAGGAAAAATGTCAACTCCTGGACAACTCCAGAAAGAGCACGAAGCCCTGGAGTCCGCTCTCAGGGAGGCCCGCCTGGAGGCGGAGGCCAGGGAAGCACGGCCCTGGGAGGCGGCCTGGGAGCAGGAGTCCGGGGAAAGAGCCAGACTTCGAAGGCAGATAGGGTTTCTCCTCAAGAAGCTCAAAGAAGAGCAATCCAGATAGCTCTTCCAGCAACAGTGGAGAATGGAGGAGATTTCCACTAGGACCTGGGCACTAGCAGAGGAATCGCTTTCATCTCAAGTAGCCAAGCCAAGGCTGCCATGTTCCATGTCAGGAAAGAAGGAGCCCAGGTTCAGTTCAGGCCTGGTCCCCACCCCACCATGCTAGGAACCTGCCAGCAGACCAGCAAAGGGGAAAGCTCATGCATTTTCCCTTTCATTTAAAACAAAAAACAAACGCTTGAAACCTACTTTCCCTTCCCAGCTATCTTTGCTCCTATTAAAGTTAAATAATATTATTAAATGTTTTTATTTCTAAACCTAATAAATTACTTGCTTCTTGGGCTGGGGATTTAGCTCAAGTGGTACCGTACCTACCTTGGAGGCACAAAGGCCCAAGTTTGATTCCCAGTACCACAAAAAAAAAAAAAAATTACTTGCTTCTTAGTGTATTAAGTTGTTACAGAGGTCATGGTGTATAAACTACCATTTCTCAATTTGGTACCAGTATTTCCTTAAATAAAAAATATAAATATAGGGCCGAGGATTTAGCTCAGTGGTTCAGGTGCCTGCCTTGCAAGCACAAAGTCTCTAGTTTGATCCCTGGTAACCACATACCACAATGCCCAGCGTGGTGGCTCAGCCTGTAATCCCAGCACTCAGGAGGCAGGGCTAGGAGGATTGCTGTGAGCTTGAGGCTTGCCTGGGCTACATAGTGAGCTCAGAGCCCCTGAACTACAAAGTGAGACCCTGTATCAATCAATAAATAAATATAAATTTAAATGTATGTATGTATGTATGTATGTATATTCTCTAATTTACTCTCCCTCTTACCCAGCTGCATTGTTGCAGGACCTCAGTTTTCTCTTTCATGCAAGAAAATTCCACGCCCACTTGCCACCTGGTGCAATGGGAGGGGAGCAGCTTCTTTCCAGGTCTTAGGACATTTTACCCTCTCTCTGATCCACTCTCCAGCACTACAGCAAGCACATCCTGTCCTGGTGCCCCTGCCCCTGCCGCCAGCTCTGGAGGCCACGGCAGACAAGCTCTGAGTGCCCTGACCTCTGCTTTCCTTCTTTTCTGAGATTCCTCATCTCTTTCACATCAATACTAAGAGAAAGAAGTAAGAAGATCTCCTCTTGAACTGAAAAGGAAACAGAGCTTCCACTGTTAGCAGAAGGTAGATTAGCTATTAGGAGGCACACTCCTCGCTGAGGAAAGACATCCATGGGAGGGATCTGTACATACTGAACAAGGAGTAAGTGGGGACCCAGGGTGACTAAGCACCAAGCTGCCTCTCACAAGAAGCCTGGACACTTGGAGCTTCTGTTGTGCTGAGAGTCCAGCAAATCGGAGTGAGGAGCCTGGGCCAGGCCAGGAATCTGTGATTTGCCAAGGGCGCTCACTGCCTGCAGGGTCACCACAGTAACACAGAAGCCTGACCACACAAAGGCCAGAGGTAATAAGAGATGCTCGGCCCTTTACAGGGCTCTGAGTGGGAGGGAAGGAGACATAATCTCCACTGAGCACTGACCTCTAGCTGGCTGCACATGACCTGGTGTTCCAAAATCACACTGTTGACCTCTGATTAGAAAGAAAACCCAACCAAACCTCAAAGTGAGAACAAACTTTCACTTTGTCTTAAGTGGTACTGGCTTTGTGACCATAAAGTAAATCCTAGGGGGGAAAATGCCAAAAACAAATAAGCAGTTTACATTCGAAATTAAGAACACAGGAACTCAAGACACCACAAGTACCAAGAAACAACAGAAGAACAAATATCGAGAACATTAGAATGTTAAGTACTATGAATAGTATGTTTCAAGAAAACCCTTAATCCTATGCAGCTGGAAGTAGGCTTTAATAACTCAGGACATTTGAAGAAAAATAGAAGAACTTTTTAAAAATGAAAAATGAAGAACTTTTCACTGGTGGGATTAAACATCAAGTTAGAAACAGAGAGAGCTAATGACTAAGGAGCTGGCTTCGTAAATGGGACAACATGTAACTCACAGAGGCAACAGAGAAATAATGAAATAGAGGTCAGGAGACAAAGCCTGATGCACATGTCTGACAGGGGCTCAAGTGAAGTAAGAAAGGAAGCAACTGACTGAGCAGGAAGAGCAGTGACCACGGCAGAGAATCCCTCAGGCCACAAATCTCGGAGTCCTAGTGAGTCTGCAGCGTGATACGTAAGCACACACACTCAGACACACTGGAGTGAAGCTGCACAACTGCACAGAAGAAATCCGGCAAGCAGAAATTAAACTAGCAGAGAACTGGGCATATTTATCATTTATGGTAGGCTGGTAGCACATGTCAACAGAACATTAACACTCACAAAACTGAACTGCCTACTCATCAGTGTGTCCTAATGCACAAAGGTCCTGACATGTAACAAGAGGGTGATATTCTTTTTAGGCACATACCTGAGAGCACAGGGGTCAGCCCCCAGCCCAAGGGAACGCGTCTTAGCATTGCTGGCCACCAGCAGCCAGGAAGCCAGGACAGAAGACAGGTCTCCACAGCAGCAGCCAAACTGGAGAGCTGACCTCAACTATGGTTCTCCAAAGTAAGACAGAACTAAAGCAAGAGAAAGGCACTGTCACACATGAAACCTGAGACAATCTGTAACTGGTACATCAGCCATTAAAGAAGTGATAAAAACAAAGTCCTGGGCAGAAGGGAGGGCAGATATGCAAGAGGTCACAGTGAATAGAAAAGGAGATAAAGTTATAGGAAACTGTAACAGCAACACCTGCTTTGTGGAAGGGGTGTAAAACAAAGTATGGAATTTAAAAAAAAGAAATATATCATATGTAAGATATTTTATATTATATATAAGATATAGATAGATAAGATAGATAGATAGATAGATAGATAGATAGATAGATAGATAGATAGATAGATAGATGTAACCCACATGGGAGCAGTCATTAGGATTAAACTATTACAGAATCCTTATTTCACTCAAGAGCAAAGAAAAATGTTCATTGACTTTAAACTGTGCTATGAAGGCAAAATAAAAGATTAACATAACCACTAGAGGAAAGAGCACAGAGCTTTTATCACCTAACAAGCGGACAGGAAAAGGTAGCATGAAAATGAAGAAGGAAAACATTAATCTGAAACAAAGTTGGAAGAAAAAAATAGGGAGGAAAAACATAGTACCTTGACCAAAAGAAATTTTAAAAACTAATCACAGCAATGAAAATGAAGGAAGTAAGTCCTTCCAAGCTTTTCAGTTAGGGCTAGGAATGTAGATCAGCGGCACAGTGCCTACCTGGCAAGTGTGAGGCATTCAGTTTGATTCCAAAAGCAAAAGCAAAACCAAACCTTTTCCAATTAGAATTTTAAATATCTGGTGAAAAATCTTGAAAGAGACAGAAGAATGAGCATATAAGAAGACATTAACAAAAAAAGCATTACAACTGGATATGGTGGCTCACACCTGTAATCCCAGTACTCAGGAGGCAGAGACAGGAGGATTGCTAAATTTGAGGCTTGCCTGGGCTACATAGTGAGCTCAGGGCCAGCCTGAACTACAAAGTGAGACCCTGTCTCAAAAAAAAAAAAAAAAGCATTACAGATGTGTTAGTTATAAATACAGCACAAAAATAACTATAGTAGAAGAGTCACTTCCCTGTAAACCTCTATGCATCCAATGACAAAATCTTCAAATATACAAGCAGAAATTAAACTAGCAGAGAACTGGGCATATTTATCATTTATGGTAGACTGGTAGCACATGTCAATAGCCATTAATGCTCACAAAACTGAACCGCATACTAATCAGTGTGTCCTAATGCGCAAAGGTCCTGACATGTAACAAGAGGGTGACATTCTTTTTAGGCAGATACAAAATACACAAAACTTGATTCCTTGGTTAGTTGTACAGGTAGACTTCAAAAATAAAAGGAATAACAAAAGCCCATGTGTTCTTTAAAAGGCAAAACGTAATTGATAATTTTCCAAGTGTTTTCTCTGATACACATGCAGTTATTTTGCAGTTATAATAGGAAAAGGGTATAACTATACAGGTAAAAAAGTCAAACACACATGCTGTAGTGATTAAACAAAGGATTTACACATTATTAATGCTTAACAACTTAGAGGGTAAAATAATTTTTTTAATTGAATTCTTTATTGGTACAATTTATATACATCTCAAAATCACATATAACATTGGGAAATTTGTACCAGTATATGCCACAAGTTAATTCTCATTTTTACCCATATCCCTACCCACTCCCCCCTCCTCCCCCCTTTATACATGCTCTTTTATTTTCTTTCTGTATCATATTT
>PVIC010020789.1:0-29178 GCA_004025085.1 Thryonomys swinderianus | reverse complement strand
GGGATCGAACTCAGGTCCTTGCGCTTGCGAGGCAGGCGCCGGAACCACTGAGCTAACCCTCCGGCCCTAAAAAAATATATTTAAGTTCATATCCCTTATCCATACAGAATAAACCATGGTGTACTCCACAAGAGCATATAATGTTCCTGTACAAAACACAGGAAAATGTGAAAGTATTATTTTCAGGGGAGAATTCATCAGGCTACTACAGATTGATAACACTAGGTAAAACGAAAATTGTCCATCACTATACAGTGGAGTTCACTGATGAAATTTGTTTTCTTAATTCATAATTCAAATCCTTTCATATTTAACTGCAAATTATGGTTGAATACATGCTTTAGAGAGGTTTACAGCGTGATTACATTGGCAAAACTATATTTTAAATGTAACTCATAATAAATTTTTGTTTGTTGAGAGCATATTTTATCACTGACTTACTGATTTATAGTGTTTCATCCTCCACAGCTCTGCAAAGTAAATATCTTAATCCCTTCAGATTTACAGATATAAATTCCTATAGATAACACAACCAGAATATTAACCTAGTTTCTAACTCACGACACATTCATTCAGTTAGAATTTTTTTCTTCCTTGCATTTAAAAACGCTTTTCAAGCTTAATTACTAATATTGTATAGAAAATGTTTTTAAAAATATAATCACAAACTGAGGTTATTAACTTGCTACATTGACCGTTTATTTTATATATATATATATATATATATATTTTTTTTTTTTGAGACAGGGTCTTGCTTTGTAGTTCAGGCTGGCTCTGAGCTCACTATATAGCCCAGGCAAGCCTGGAACTCAGCAATCCTCCTGCCTCTGCCTCCCGAGTGCTGGGATTACAGGCGTGAGCCACCATGCCCGGCACTGTGCTATGCAGTATTGATTGCTGGTGGGCGTGAGTCTCCACACCCAGCATTGTATGTAGTTTCCGGGATCAAACTCAGGACCTTGCGCTTGTGAGGCAGGCACTGGAACCACTGAGCTAAATCTCCGGCCCAGACCGTTTATTATATTTTAGTAATATTCTTCTACTTACTGTATTAGTGCATGATATAGAAAATTGGAAACCAAAAGCAATAAAAGATGTCTTTCATGATACAAAATTAGTTGTTACTATTTTGGCCTGTGTTCTTCATTCCAGTCCACTAGTTGTATAAATATGTTGTAGAAATGCAGTTGGATTGTATGTGAAACCCTGTAGCTTCTGCCTGCTTTTTAAACTTAGCACTAGGTGAACATTTTCCTGGGCCAGAAACACTGTTCTACAAAGAGATTTTAGTAGCCTTGTAGAATATACCAATACATCACATTTCCACTAATTATACTATACAGTCAAACACAGTTTATTTCTGCTATCACAAAAAATGATGAACATTCATGTAGACTTATTTTGTCCATCCCTCTGTTTTATTTACTAGAACCTTTAGGAAGAGACCCAGCAAAGAGGAACACTGTTACGACACACTGCGAAGTTGCTATTTTCCCCTGCGGCCAGCAGCCTGTGCGAGCTCTCCTGTGATTTTACCCTGGATCTTAAAATTTTGTTAGAGAGAGATGCAAAATACAAACAAATGAGGGAGAAAACCCCGGCTGTGTTACTGATGAGCAATGAATTGGAAAGCAGTCGTCAGGTCTGTAGTCTGGCGGGCTTGCCAGTCGGGGTCTCTAGTCAAGGGAATTACAGCTCTGGCCTGGACTGTGGATTTTCATAGGCTAACGGCGGGGTCCTGCTATCCATGGACCCCACGGGGGAGAGAGCTGAGGGCTCTGCAGCGGCCTGCTCAGGGGCTCTCAGTGCACATGCTCGGCTCCTCCCCCAGAGCGTCAGAATCCTGGGGGGGGGGGGGGGTGAGCAGCGCCCGAAGGCAGAGGTAGGAGTGAGCACACAGCTAACAACCCTCTGTGCGCAGAAAAGAATCAACACTGATGCGGTTCTGTCTAAAAAATCGTCATTGCGATTTAATGAATTAAATAGGTTCAAAAAATAATTTACTACTCTCACTTCTCGGCCTTTTGGCTAAGATCAAGTGTAAAAAATAATTGACTATTTAAATAGGGTGGAAAACAATGACTCTAATTCTAATGTATTACTTGGATTACAAGCAGTCTGAAAATTTTTATTTTGTGACTTTTCATAATTTTGACTGGGTTTATAGTGAAGATTAACCTTTTCATGTTAATTTTTAGTACATAAGATATGTAATATATAATTAAATAATAATATAATGATATATAATAGGTAATATATAGATACATAATAAACTATCTTTTACAAAATAATAACACATACTTTGCTTACTCTATTACAAAATTTCCAATTTACTGTTTGTTATTAATCATTTGCTTCTTCAAAAATTATTTGTACCGGGCCGGAGGGTTAGCTCAGTGGTTCTGGTGCCTGCCTCGCAAGCGCAAGGTCCTGAGTTCGATCCCTGGTAACCACATACAATGTTGGGTGTGGAGACTCACACCCACCAACAATCAATACCGCATACCGCAATGCCGGGCATGGTGGCTCACGCCTGTAATCCCAGCACTCAGGAAGCAGAGACAGGAGGATTGCTGAGTTCGAAGCTTGCCTAGGCTACATAGTGAGCTCAGAGCCAGCTTGAACTACAAAGCGAGACCCTGTCTCAAAAAAACAAAAACAAAATAAAATTATTTGTACCATTTAAAATATTATAAATAGCTTTTATCTGATGTTTAATATTATTTAATATTTAACAAATTTATATTACTAACATCAATATTTAAAATAACTTTGTCTGTTTTGAGACAGGGTCTCACTTTGTAGTTCAGACAGGCCCTGAGCTCACTATGTAGCCCAGGCAAGCCTCCAACTCAGCAATCCTCCTGCCTCTGCCTCCCAAGTGCTGGGATGACAGGTTTGAGCCACCAAGCCCGGCACTGTGGTGTGTGGTACTGATTGCTGGTGGGCATGAGTCACCACACTGGTATTGTATATGGTTACTGGGGATTGAACCAAGGACCTTGCGCTTGCTAGGCAGACACTGGAACCACTGAGCTAAATCTCCAGCCCATAATTCTCTTTAAAAGCTATATGCCATTTTCTCAACATTAAATAAGTAAAATGTACAAATGGGAAATCTCTAGTAATTTCCTCCCTTGGGGGCAACTTCTGGTAACATCCATTATGAACCCTTTCAGATTTGGTAGACGGATAGAGGACTAGGGAAAGGTGTACACAGAAACAAGCATGTAGCTATCATTTTACAAATCTAGGTCATATTGCTATTATGGTTATTATCTTTACAGGGGCTTTTTCCTTAGGATGTTCACACTTTTCACAGAAAGAAATGAGTTTGTATTCATTACTGCTACACAGTGTACACTGTTAATAACATGTATAATTGGAATCCAGGGACAAAGATGACAGATATTTTCTGTAGTAAGTTAAATTTGTCCAAGTTTGTGGGCAGTGACAACTGTGGCATACTTACTGTATCTGGTGAACAGTAAGTTTATATTTTTATCTTTCATAACATTTGCATTAATTCTAGGACACTGAAAAATGTAAGAAAATATGTATTCTTTGGAAACAGGGACGCTTGCATATTAATTTTGCTTAAAATGTAGAAGTTCATGCTCCTGTAATGTTTCATTTCAACAAGTTCTTTCTGTGCTTTGCCTTGTTTCCTTTTAGATGGGTGGCTAACAGCCTCCCTCTGCCACCAGTACAGGATCAGGCTTTGCAGGCCAAGCCCTTCCTGTGTCAGCTCCGAATCCGGGATGTGTACAAAGGGCCTCAGGGACAACACAAACACACGAACATGGCTACGTCCCCTCAGCCTAGATTTGTAAAAATAGGCAGTGGCCGGAAGTTGGTCCCAGGGCCTCAGCTTCGAGGATCCTGTCCTACGTGCCCTCGTTTGGAGGAAATGTTTTTGGGGATTCTACCAAGAGTTATATTAATCTGCAGTCAAACTTTTTACCATAATGAAACTTCTCATCTTGGAGCAGGATGCATAGCTAAACAGATTTGCATTCTTTTATGTCTCTAGAAAAATGTATTTGAAAACCATCTCTTTATTGTGTGTTTATATAGTTTATAAAACACAGGGCCAGGGATTTAGCTCAGGTGCCACACCTACCACACCTACCTTGGAAGCACAAGGGCCTGAGTTCAGTCCCCAGTACCACCAAAAAAAAAAACAAAAAAAAATCATAGTTTCCCTTCCTTAGTCCTGGAGTCCTCAGCTCCTGGGCCACAGGCCAGAGTCCCTCTCAGAAATGTGACTTCACAGGAGGTGGGTGCTCAGCAGGCCCGCAGAGTCTGTCCGACAGACTAACTCCACCTCTAGTCATATCTGTGGGAGCACTAGGTTCTCAGAGGAGGGGGAACCCCACTGTGAGAAAGGTAACACGAGATCCAGACCTCACGTTCCTAAGAATCAGGCCCTGAGAGTGTCAGCGGAGGATGACATGGTGAGTTCACTGCTGCTGCTGCACAGGAAGCTGTTATTTTTGTGTGCTGACTTTCTATCCTGCTACATTGCTGATGTGGGTCATTAATTCTGAGTCTTTCAGTAGAGTTTTTTTGGATATTGTCTGTAAATAATGATAATTTAACTTCTTCCTTTCCTACACACAACTCTTTCATTTTTTTCTTACTTTTTTGCTCTGGTTTATACTTCAAGCACTATGTTGAACAGGAGTGGTGATAGTGGATATCTTTGTCTTGCTCCTAATTTAAGACAGAAAGCATTCAGCTTTTCTTCATCTAATGTGATGCTGACTGTTGGTTTGTCATAAACAGCTTTTATCAGGCTGAGGTAAGATCCTGCTGTACTTATTTTCTTCATGTCAAATCTTTTCCTGTATTTATTGATGTGATCATGTGGTTTTTGTTTTTGCTTCTGTTTATGTAGTGTACTGATCTGTATATATTGTACCAAGCTCACATCCCTGGGATGAAATCTTCTTGGTCATGATGCATGATCTCTTTGATTTATCACCTTCTATTTGACAAAATCTTACTGAGAGCCTTTGCATTATATTCATTAAAGAGATTGGCCTATACTTCTCTTTTTTAGTGAGGCCTTTCTCTGGCTTTGGGATCAGAGTGATGCTGGTTTCCAGGTATAAATTTGGAAGCCTTCCTTCCCCTTCAACTTTATTGAAGAGTTTGAGAAGTAGTGATGTTACAACTTTCTTAAAGGTCCATAGAACTTGGCAGTGAAGCTAAACAGCCAGCAGCAAACAACAAACAATTCTGTCTTTCCATCTCTTATATCTCATCTAGGCTGCTCCTCTAGAGCAGGCAGCACTCACACCCTCATCCTGCCATCACACCCTTGATCCCAGCATCACACACTCTAGATGGAGCCCCTTCCAAAAAGCCCCACCTATGACTGCATGAAGCTTTGCGGGGACATCTAGAAAGAAGCCTTAACAGCTAGAATTGATTCCACATATGATGACTTGCATAATTATTTCATTAAGTATTACAATGTAATAACAATAGAAATAAAGTTCACAACAAATGTAATGTGTTTGAACCATACCCAATTGCCCCCACCCCACTCTCATCCATGGAAAAAGTTGTCTTCCACAAAACCAGTCCCCCCGGTACAAACTAAGTTGCTACCCTAATCTTGTCTAAGAGCTCACCCAGTCTACAGCCATGCCATACTGCATGTGGGTCCCGTCTGATCTAGGAAGCAAAGAACTCACCCAGTGGGTGGAGCCCACCCCAAAGGAGGAGCTGTGTTCCTTTCCTATTTTAGTTGCCAATATGTGAGTGTGTCTGACTGTGCATTTCCCCTGTTTCACATACAGAATTTAGATATCCATCCCTGCTCTCTCCTACAGCCAAGGGTTTGGGTCAACTACGAGGAGGAAACAAAGGAGACAGGGGGATTGAAGGAGGAGGGTGGGAGATTTGAGGCACATTCTGAGAAGTCAGTTTGACCCTGATGCATTAGCTTTCTCAGTTACCCTCTTAGCAGAGACCTGCTAATGATTTTCCATTTATTCTCACACTCTCTCCCTTTTATGCTTTATAGCTAACAGATAATGTGAACACATTTCTCTCCCTGGCATGCACAGCAGTGAGGGCATGTCTTTATTACCGGCCTCCATGCTGCACAGAGACCAGCAACACTTATTTCCTAGGACCTAAGATGATCACGTCCATTATTTATGGACATGTAATTTTCTCCTTCAGCTGTAAATTGATATATTTTGAGCTTTTCCATTTCTGTAAAACTTCCTTAGAAACATTTGCTCTGAAGAATAATTCCCTCACATACAAAAATTTTGGTATAAAGGTCATTTGGGAAGGATTAACTAAACTCAAATGAATTGAAACTACTATGTGCCCCATATTAACCACACATAACTGGTATCTTCTACTGTAGAAGAGAAATAGGCAAAAGAAAAATACCATCTTGTTCAGTTAAATAAGAAAATCTATATCGTTCAAAATCTGTAGATATAAATAGATCAATTTTGAAGACATTCATTCAGAACCTATGACATGTACCTAAAATATTTGCTCAAAATATTTACTTAATTTGGTTATACTGTAAAGAAAACTGCTTTTATCTAGCCCTTTTGCTTTATATATCTCAAATATTTTCTGATGAACAAAATTGACAGATGATCAATGACAGTTGCTGAAAAGGATTCATTTTGTCTTTTTCATTACCACTAAGCTATATTTTTTTCATATTCCTCTGTGTTTAATGTTGGATTCATGCAACTTCTTTTTAACCATATTTCCTGATCGTGGGTCACATAAAACCTATTCTGATGGTTTTATTTTCAAATGATCATAATTCATATCTCTGTGGAGAAGTTAGAAAATATGGATAAGAAAGGCATGGATCAAATCCTACTCCTCAATATCCACTGTCAAACTGTTGGCTTTCCTTGAACTAAATATATTTTTATACATAAATATGTAAATTTTGAGGAGGGAATTTGGTTCTCCCAGTTCCTCTACATTTCACTTCTTCAAACATTTTCTCTATTGATAAAGAAGGGCTCATATCCTACCCTTGGTTACCCTGTAAAGGATTTTATAGATTGCTACCATATGTATAAATGATAATTTAGTAAAGCATTTTTAGTTAAAATTTTAGATGGCTTCACTGAAAAAACATCTTTGCAAAATATGCTTGCATATCATTGAGAGATATATGGTAGGGAATTAATGGGCTGGAGATTACATAATTGTGAAGGCTGCCAAGGTATTCTGTCAATTTACTCCTTAGAAAGGCTATAATGATCCCACCTGGATCATGCAAAAACACCTGTTTTCTCACACTCATCAACACCAAGTAGTCACACAGTTATGCTAATATCCTCCCAAGTATCATCTTTTTAAGAGCAGCTGGTTGATACTGATCTTAAAAGGACAACTGAAGGAAAGCCAGTGTTTTCCAGTGATTCTTTGAAGGATCATTGGTTGTTGTGCCATTTAATAAACCATCACAGAACCTCATTTCAAATTTCTAACTCCCACTAATATAAATCTATGTTTTTGATTATTATTGGAGTTAAACGTATTAAGAATTGCTTGTTTTCAGTAAGGCTACTATTAAACCTCAAAATGTTATTCATTTGAAGATTCAGTAGCAATCAATTTAAAAAGCTTTTAACCAAGTCCCTGTGGCCCAATACTGACATCTTTTCCAGTGGTTAAATGAAATCTGCAACAAAGAAAAGCGGTTTAAATTGAGCTGGCCCTTCTGCCATCTTCTGACTAAGAGTTGACCCAGATTTTTTCCTCCACCTGAGAGAGAAAGAGAAAAAGACAGACAGACAGACACAGTTGAGGGTTTCTTGTTCTTGGCTGCACTTTTAAAAAACAGAATGTTAAAAAGAGACTTTTCCCATCTCAGTTTTGACTACTGTGGCACAGAACATATAAACTACAGGTAAAGTCTGCAAAAGGGCTGAACAAACAGAGACAGAGACAGAGTCTCTAACAAGACTTCTTCAGAGACAGCAGTGGCTTGGTTGTGAGACCCCATCTGTTGCATCTAAAGCAAGGACAGCATCACATTAATCACCTTAGTCCTATTAATGGGACAGCTCTGGCTTCTGTGAGGGCTACAAGTTATTTTCTAAAACTGGAAAACGTTAAAGATCATTGTCCTGACGTTCATGTGATAATAAAATGAAATTCAAGCAGAGACAAAAAGCTGTCACAGTTTCATGGCCCAGACACTTCCAGAGTCTGCTGTGGCGGGGGGGGGGGGGGGAGACAACACCCTGTCCCCGTGGTCCTAATAGTAGCCACACAGGAGAAAAGCCTCAGTAAGCAATGTTACCTCTGCCAGGAAAAGCATCTGTAAGAAGGAGGAGCTCCAGTGAAGGAGTATCTGCTGGAGACACAGCCCAGGTACGTCTTAGGCTTGGGCGGGTCTGGGGGTCATGCAGGTCTGGCCTGGAAGAACACATATGGCCCTGCCTCTCCTCACCAGCGCTGTTCCCTGCTCTGCGTGTTGGCCGCCGCAATGTGAGCAACTTCGTCCTGCTATGCCCGTCCCCCATGAGATGGAGCAGGCTGCCCATGGACTGAACTCTCCGAAAGCATGAGCCAAAGTAAATGCCTCTCTCTTTAAGTTGTTGGTCCAGGTTTTGTGTCTCTGGGACGGGAGAGCTGACCGATTAGGGTCATGAGTCGAGTCCAGCATTACAAACTGCACAGCAGCCACCAGAGCACTCATTCAAGTGAGAACACTGGAAGCACCGATGGCACAGCCACTGGTCAGGATCGGAAACAGCCAGGGGTCTGGGGGTCATCCAGGCCACTGGGAGGAGGGGGACAGAGAGTAGAAATAGACGTCATTCCTGGAGGCTAGTGATCACCAACTAGGGAAGTCCATCTTTCAACCCACACACAAAGGGAGACTGGTACTGGACTGAGCAATTTTGACAAATTAATCCAGACTTCTTTGAAACTTCTAAAGACAGAACTGTCCTTAGGGGCCTGACGGAGATGAAATTTTATGTAGGAAAAAGGAACTATTTCCCTCAGGAAAAAAAATATTGAAGGAAACAATGGCAAATTTAATGAAGAGTAGTACATATAGAAGTTACCTATTACTAGACACACTTCTAAGTTTTTTTTGTTTTTTGTTTTTTTTTTTGCTTTTTAGAGACAGGGTCTCACTTGGTAGTTCAGGCTGGCCCTGAGCTCACTATGGAGCCCAGGCAAGCCACCACGTACTCAGCAATCCTCCTGTCTCTGCCTCCCGAGTGCTGGGATTACAGGCGTGAGCCACCACGCCCAGCATTATATGTGGTAACCGGGATCGAACTCAGGTCCTTACACTTGCGAGGCAGGCGCCAGAACCACTGAGCTAACCCTCCAGCCCATACTTCCAAGTTTTTAACCAACTTTTAATCTTTATCACATTTTAGAAAGTATTTTTGTCTTTATTATACACATGAGGATACTGAGTAGGAAGAGCTTCCCTAGTTGATCACATAGATCTGGGATCGGATATTTGGCAGTCTGACACCAAAATCCTTCAAGCTCAAAGTTAGATACTACCAATAAAAGACACATAGTGAAAATGAAAAGTCTTGTGAACATTTTAAGGTCAACTGTCTCTGGGGGTCTCAGGAATCATAAAGAATCTATCTTCCTCTACCAGCACATTTCATAACAATATTGCCAATTACCTGGGTGCAATAATTAGTTTAGGAGACAATGATCACATGTCTCAAACTAGAAGCTTTTTGAGTGTAGACACAATGTCATCTTTTTTGTATAAATGGAGTCTATTCTTTACTAGATGACTTCACTTTACTGCCTTACAGAATTCTTTCAAGAGAGAAAATGAAGAGATAAACTGTCATGGCTTCATTCTGCAGATTTGCATAATAACTAACACTCATTGAGCACATCTATTTGCCAGGCGCTATTTTAATTTTAAGTGAATTCATTGATCCCTACAATAACTGTATGCATAATGATTTATTCCCTTTTATGAGCTGGTAAATTGAAGTTCTAAAATGTGAAAAATAAAAACTCCTAGTATATTTTACACCTGAGTTACAGCAAAGTAGGTATTGTTCCTGAGGAGTCTATAACACCCAACATGTGCAAACACTATACTATCTCACCGGGGAAAGAAGCTGGATTGTGGGCATTCAAGGTACATATCCAAAGGTCCCGGCAAGGGATGGAGGTTGGATTTCACATCGGGATCATTATTGCTTGCTGTCCCTTCCTGCTACAAACAGTCACTTCACTCTCATCAGCTGAACACCTGCCAGCCTTACCCTTGGCCTTATCTTGGGACTGAACCTAGGGAGCACGGGCCTCTACCTCAGCCCTTTTATGTTTGGGGGAGGTTGGCTTTTAGGTTTTTTTGAGACAGGATCTCATTAAGTACCATAGACTGGCCTCAAACTTTAATCCTCCTGCCTCAGTGTTCCCTGAGTTCGACTTCAATAGCTCGTCTGCTGCGAGAACACTTCTGGTCACATCCTCCTTGAACATCTATATGAGAAAGGTTCGTGGAGTTCAATAAAGACTAGTGCTGTTCCTTACTTTAAAATAGCAAAGAGGAAGTTCGCATTCTGGGAAACATCTTAAAGAAGAGCCGTTCACTTCCCCTTTTCAACAACACCTACCTAGCAGAAGCTCAGAGTTTGAACTTTGAGCCTCCTACCATTTAGCACTTGTTTCTGCTAATCGCCATTTCAGATCAACCAGATGGCCGGACACATGGGGTTTTTGTCACTCAGAACTTTATTATTGGTCACGTTTCCTTGGAGCCTGAGCTCACTTCCCTGATCCTTCAAGAGAAGTCACAGTAGTTTCTCTCCCTGAAGTTCTTTACAGCTTTGCCTAGACCTCCCAGTAGGCACCCTGGGTGAGCTACCTTGAGTCATATATTGTTGTCTTTTAGGGTCCAGTGTAACAAGACGGGGGTGGGTTGCATTGTCCCCCTTTCCATGTGCTGGGGTCACATCCCTCAGCTGTGGGACTAGTTGAGAACAAATGGAATTTATATGGCAAGGATGAGAAGTGACTGCACAATGGCATGGATCGTGCCTCTGACAGAAAGAACTGAGCGGCCCGCGGCGGAGTCCTGCAGCAGACAGTAGAGCTGACACACCCCGGCCCGTGCTGGACAGATTTCGGCTTCACCACACCTTGCTGGGGAAACTGGCTTGGAATCAGGTATAACACCTGGACTGTATCAGGACACGCTCCAGCCACAGGATGCTGCTGGCCAGACCTGGACAAAGAGACATCTCACCGGGAAGCACTGCTCTGCAGACCTGGGCTCAGCGGTGTCCCTAGTTCAGGAGATCTGGAAAAGCAAGAGTTTTCCTGGGGTCCCTGAAAACCTGGGGTCTCTGGAAGAGAGGGATGATTAGAACATTGGAAGAATCACTTAGTTATCCTATTAAAACATTTCCTCAGAGCTGCTCTCTGGCCAAGAAAGGCACTACCAGTAGGAAGCAAGCCCTGTGATGGCCCAGGATAAACTTAGGCCATATTACAAATTTACCAACCTTAAAATTGGTTGACAATTAGGTCTTAATGGAGAGCTTTTACCTTCTACAAATTTGTTTGTCTGGTATCCTAGATATCAGAGTGAGAAACATTTAGATAATACATTTACAATCTGACCCCAAATCTGTCAGTCTTAGAGGTAGCATCTACTATTCTACCCTTCTAAATTCCAATTATAACAGAGCTTTAAAAATCACCTTTTTTCTTGAAAATACTAGTAATGTAGGGCAGAAGGAATGAGCAGAGTTTGAACAGAAACACCTGTCCTAGCACGTCTCACTCTCTCCCCTGATGGAAGCTTCCTGTTCTGCGGGGTTAGCACTGGAAGGTCTTAGGAAATCCACATTCTGTGCTCTGCCAGAGTACAGAAAAGCTCTGTTGGCCTCCTTTTTCTTTCCTTTGGTGAAAAACCATGTTTTTCTAATCATGTGGTTTAGACTGGAGGATACGCTCTGCCTCCCCATGTTCTAGTTTTACAGATGGAGCCAGAGGGTACAGAGACAGGGCAACAGAGCTGCCCAGAGCTTCGGGCCGAAATTCCTCAGTGGGCCAGCACAGCACCCAGCATTTCAGTTCCGTGGAACTCAGTTTGCGCACTGTGATGGTCGCTTTGGAAATGAGACCCGGATCAGCACTGCTCCGTATGCACACACACACACACATGCACACGCGCACCTCCATACCCACCTACTTCATGTTTTTATTTTTATCCCTTCCACTCCTCAGTGGGTGTAAGATATACACCTAATTGAAAACACTTTTTCATCCTTCAGCTTCTAACATGCTGTCAGCTCTTGCTTGAAATGAGCACCGTCATGTTTACAGCATCAGGTCCTAAGTCGCTTCCTAGCAGGTGCAGAGTGACTCGGGCTGCCACACAGCTGGTGTTAGGTTCAGAAGATAAAACTGAGAAAAGGAGTTTTATCTCCACCTTTAATCGGCAGCCTGTACGGCGCCCACCAAGTGGGAAGGCTGCACCCACTAGCTGTATTTTCTCCCATCTGAAGGAAAACAAAAGGCAGAAATGCAAAGAGAAAGAAAGCAGCTCCTGGGGCTCAGTGACCGGCCTTCCTGGGACCGTCGCTTCTCTCTATGGCCACCTGCTGCACATGGGCTTTGCTTTTTCTAATCCTGGCCCTGTGAGCTCCCCCACAGTCTGGCCCTGGATACACATACTTTGCTAAAGGTTTTAAAATCTGTTCTCAACAGCACAGTGTCTTGATCAAAATATTTGCATCAAAATACCTGATGGTCAAAAAGATGGAGAGTAAGAACATGGAAAAATTCAAGCTCAAACTATTCCAATCCTGTTCAGACATTCAAACAAATATTTAAATATTAAATCTCTATTGAGTGACTACTACAGCACAGACACTAATGGCGGCCCGGAGTGAAGGAAATGGCCAGAGTCCTCATCCCCCTGGGGCTTCTGTTTGAGTAGGAATAGCAAAAAGTCAAGCGTATATTGTCTTAAATGCCTGAGCATATTAAAGAATTCCAGGGGCCTGGCCTGAGAGTGCACATCTGTAGTCCCCGAACTCTGGGTGGCTGCAACAGAAAGATCACGAGTTCAAACCCAGTGTCAGCAACTTAGTGACAAAGAAAGGCACTGCTCTACTTAAAAAGTAAAAAAGGGCTGGGGAAATAGCTCAATGGGAAGGCCTTGGGTTCCACCCCAGCACAATAAACAAACAAACATATAAATAAACAGTTAGTAAAAGGAAACAGAAAAGAACTCTGGGACTTGGTTGTTATCTAAACTGAGTTGTGAAGAATGAAGACAGTTTTCTCCAATAGACGGAGATGGGAGTGGATGTATTCTGGAAGAAGAACCAGTATTCCAAATACCCTAAAGGGAAAGGAAGCTCCTGTCACTGAGAGCTGACAGTGGCAATAACTAACTGTCAGAAAGTGTATGGTGGTGGCTCATGCCTGTCATCCCAGCACTCAGGAGGCAGAGGCAGGAGGACTGCTGAGTTGGAGTCTTGCCTGGGCTACATAGTGAGGTCAGAGCTAGCCTGAACTACAAAGTCAGACCCTGTCTCAAAAAAAAAAAAAAAACCCAAGAAGCACATGGAAATAAAACTAAGAATTTCCTTTCTTTCCCTCATCCACACATAATCATTAAATAAGTTGCCTATTTTCTTTTATTCTTTTTGCAAAGCCTATATTTTTAAGTCAATAAGTTCATTTTCTAAAAATTGCCTCCTAGTCTAGTTTTATCTACTAACAAATTAATTATAGACATTTACCTATGCCATTTTCTTCCACAACATAATTTAATACCTCTACAGAAAGCCACAATCTCTTTGAAACTTAAGCGTATTTCAAATTATAAACAACATGCTAATGTATACATTTTTAGCAAGTTTTATTTTCTTGAATAATTTCCTAGAGTTGGAGCTGCTAAATTATAGAGTGTGCCCATTTTGAAGTTTTTGATTCATATGTACTATCAAGAGAGCCGCCAGGAAGATGTAGTAATAAATAAGAAATGTTCTGATTGTCCTTTTTTTACACAAACATGGTAGAAAATGCACATTTGCCAAGGATAAAACATGATGGTCAGGGCTGAATGCATAATAATTAACTATGGTGACACAGCCATTAATCACGCATCCTAAGGAAAAGGCGACACAGAAGCGTGAATGGAAGAGGACACAGTGAGGTTCCGTAGAGTGACGGTTAGCACTCTGGACTCCGAAGAGGACACGATGACCATAGGTGGGTTTGGTGTTCAGCCAGGAGGCAAAGACGAAATGGCTCTGCCCTGGTGCTCAGTTTTCTGGGTTCCTAGTCTCGCACTTTTTCCACAAGAAGGTGCCCCTGCCAAGTAAGTAACTCCCCCCGAAATGTAATTTCACCTTTATGCTTGATAGATCCTGGGACCAAAGCACTTGGACTTTCTAAATAAAAAAGCAGCTCTGTAGTGTGTGGTGAATATTCAGTGGCAATCACTGTAACTGGAAAAGGGCCTGAAATCGAACATTCACTGCGAGCTAGGTATGGAGCAGCGTTCCAAACCCTGACAGGTGGTCAACAGAATCCACGCAGCCTATGAAGAAGACATGACTGTTCCCACTGCTCCTGGGTCCTGTGGGGCCAGTTTTAGCCCTCAAGGCCCTGGATCACTGTACTTTTGAAGGCCTCACCTTATTTTCTGTCAAAAATACCACAATGAACTCTTACACCTCATTCCATTCAATATATGTGTAGTATCTTTTATTTAGAGCCAGTTGAAGTATTTTCTTCAGGAGACATTTGATTAAATAGTTATTTCACTCTGGCAGTTTTCTTCATGTAAAGCCAATATTTAGACTTGACATTTTCATATGCTTTCGCAAGCTGGTGGGCCTTCACCTCTAGGACTATCCTAGAACATTTGGTGTCTGTGCAAATCAGAAAAAAAAAAAAAAGAAAAGAAAACTCTCCTAAGCAGATGAATTACAGTAATGTGCACTCATCCTAGTCTCTGCACTTCCCTTGATGATTAAGCAGATGGCAGGAAGTAGGTGGACAGGCTGCAGAGCTATGGAGCTACCTTCCTGTGGGGCGGGGGTGGCAGGCGGGCTGAGACTCTGAATGGTGTGAGGCTGAAGGCTGAAGATGAGAAAGCCCGAGCTGTTATGGAAAGCTGGGCTCACAGTCATGTTTGTGATGCTGTGACAAAGTTTCTGTACATTTTACCCATGTCCTGAGACTTCGTGGAGAGACTAAGGTTGTGTTGTACTGATTAATCTGGTGGAGACAATTTCAAGGCAGCTCCGTGCTGAGACTCTGGCATGAGTTCTTCTGGATGCTCTTAGCCAGATCTCCCCTAAGAATCAGGACCAAAGGGCAGAGCTGAACAACTGAAGTGTTTACAAGTTCAAGAGAAAGGAGCCACCTGCAAATGGGGGCCATGGAGAATACAGGGCTAAAGATCAGCTTTAAAAAGAAGCACAGGGCCGGAGGTTTAGCTCAGTAGTTCCGGCGCCTGCCTCACAAGCGCAAGGTCCTGAGTTCGATCCCAGTAACCACATACAATGCTGGGCATGGTGACTCACGCCCACAAGCCATCAGTACCACATACCACAGTGCTGGGCATGGTGGCTCACACCTGTAATCCCAGCACTTGGGAGGCAGAGACAGGAGGATTGCTGAGTTCGAGGCTTGCCTGGGCTACATAGTGAGCTCAGGGCCAGGCTGAACTACAAAGTCAGACCCTGTCTCAAAAAAAAAAAAAAAAAAAAAAAAGTGCAGTGCTTTGAGTGAGGCCAAAAAGAAAAATGGCTTAGAAGCATCTCAAGAATCAGCAAAACCCAACCCTTCACAGGCTTGAGTGTATGAAACTGTAAAACTTCCATTTCAGCAAAGGGTCTGTGGGTCCCCTGCTCCAGAAAGGTGGGCTCGGGAACGCGTTCTCCAGACATCCAGGCCCTGCCAGGAGCCAGCCATAGTCCACCCGTAGCCCAAGCTCCAGGCTGCTGCTGCAGCTGGCAGCTTCTGTGTGGTACTGATCTTTCAGGAATAATAAATGCAAGGGCTGTGGGGCCCTGGAGGCTTCCAAGTAGAATTCAGAAGACCTGAAATGCCAGGCAGTGCCCCTGAGAGGGCCACGTGTGAAGCTGTGAGAGTGAAGCCATAGTTCAGTGGAGACTAGGGACGTCAGAGATATCAGGAAAGTGGGGCATCTGCGAGAGAGGCTCCAGGCAATGGGCAGAGCACCCGGGCAAGCAATCTTAGCTGAGACGTGCAGTGCTGAGCCCTGGGCACTGAAGCTGTGCAGAGTTCACATCTGACTGCGACCGACTCCAGGAGCTAGACACGGAACGATAGGCTTTAACGTTTGCCCTTCTGGATTTCTACCTTGTTTTGGTTCACTCTGTCATATCAGTTCTGTCCCTGTATTTCTCCCTGTGCCACTGTGTCCCAGCAGCGCATAACTTTCTTTTGATTTTTACAAGGGCTTATAGCTGGGAGTTTGCCTTGAATCTCAGAGGAAAATTTTTTTCTGATTTTGTTTTTGCATTGGTGTCTTGAACTCACTATATAGCCAGGACGCCTTCAAATTCATAGTGATCCTCCTGCTTCAGCCTCCTAACTTCTGGGGTTATAGGTATGAACACCACATCTGGCATCAGAGGAGACTTTAGACTTGGAATTTTCAGCATTGCTGAAACTGTTAAAACTTCAGTGATGTTTAGAAATGAGCTAAATACATTTTACACAAAGGTATACTTGATTCTTTTGGGAGGCATGTGTGGAATGTGAGGGTTTATAGAATGTTCAAAATATATGACACAGAAAGTCCTGATGATCTAACCCCATGAAGCAATGTAGCCGAGCTGTGAAACCTGCTTTTACCATCTCCTAGCTATACAAACATGACCAAGCCAACACAGCTACATTTCTGCTTCCTCCTCTGCAGACTGAGAAATAAAATAGTACATGTTCCTTTTGTACAACCTATATGTTCCTGAAAGAATAACTCATATTCTAAAAAGCCACAGTAAAAATAAAAGACTCAAGGGAAAAATAAGACAAGGAGAATTGTTTTCAAAAATGGAAGCTGTGCAGCCAGAGCACTAGCAGAAGCAAGCGCCGATTCTCAGGACTCGGACGATCCGGGCAGGATGCTCCCCAGGCTGAGGCTGTTTCCAGCGATGACACAAAGCTCAGGACTGCGTCATGTGATGGTGTCAGGTGGGGCTCAGTAATCATGGACAGGCACGTAGCTCTGAGCTCGGGCTGTGGCGAGTACAGACAGACAGGCGAACATCCCTGCCAGGAGCCAGGAGCCAGCGTGAGCCTGGGCTCAGGACAGGAAGCCCCAGGGCAGAGTCTCACTTTTAATTTTCTTAAAATAGAGCAGTAAGGGCCCCAGTCTGAGCCATAGTTGAGATGCAAGCTTTCTCATTTCTTGCTGAAAGTTTCTATTTTATCCTTACTTTTCCCGTTCCCCTTGCCTAAGGAAACAAACCCCACTTCCTGAGACGGGAACCATATCCCAGTTTCCCCTCAAATACAAAGGCCAGTGTCACAGGAATGCATTCAGTGCCATCATGATTGGCATCAATGCCACAAAGCCCTGTGGCAAGGGGAGAAATCACGCTGAGTCCGGGACCCTGGGGAGACCCTGCTGGAGTCGCCATTGCATCCCAGCCGCATCTTGAGTCTCCTCCTCGCCTGCAGCCCGAGGCCCAGACACTCAGGCTCAGCAGGCAGCACCTGCTGTGAACCCCTAAGTCTGCAGGGCCACAGCTACACGGCTTCCGCAGGGTCCGCTCGGTGTCGTCTCTGCCCCCCCATGTCAGTTGGCTGCTCCCCATCCTCCCTCAGCCTGAGGAGGCCTCTGGTATCTCTGGTTCAGACTTCTAGCGAGCCCTGGACGCCCCCAGCACCATCCTGAAGGCCACTCTGTCCCCAGTGAGACCTAGAGCTGCCAGGCAGATGCTGTGTCTCTCTCACCCAGACGGCCCCAGTCAGTTTCAGCCCCCGAGGGACGGTCGGATCTGACTCCCGCACAGGTGCCAAGGAGGAAAACTGAGCGATCAGCTGAGATCAGTCATCAAGGAGCCAGTACACCAAATCACAGCCTTCAGACAGCGTTTGACCAACGCCGGGTAACCTGTGAGTGTGGCTCGGTGGGCCATCAATGCCAGCCCTGGATGGGCAGGTCCAGGGGACCCGGAAGGGGGCTGGCTGCAGGAGGCGAGCAGAGGTAGCACCACAAGGCGGGGCGCAGCAGGAAGGAGCAGAGGGACACCAGACACGGTCTTCCGGTGTGGTACTTGCTGAGATTGGGGAGGAGTCAAAAGGACTCCCCGCCTTTCAATTTTTGGATTGTGAAGGAACAGTGGCCCAGAGTTCAGAAAGGAAGGAAGAAACTCGTTAGGAGTGGGGAGAAACTGAACCTGACCTTGCTCCCTGGGGTTTCATTCGCTAACAGGGAGAAACTGTCTAGTGCCTCTTAGCTCCACTGAAGGTGTCTGCTGATAAGTCTTGGACTTGTACAAATCTTTCCAGTGCAAAAGAAAGTCCCCCGAAGGCCCCTTTGCCTCCCTTGAAACATGGTGTTTCTAGCCGCTCACTTGTGGGATCTGCAAGCTGCTGTGAAGAAACTGGGCAGGAGAGACAGCTCCTGCTGAGAGGGACCACAGGGCCAGAGGCGGGGAAGGAGATGCCAGGAGAGACCGAAAGGAAGGCAGATGGACAGCCAAGGCCAGGGCCAGGACAAGCTCACCACAGTGTCAGGGGACCAGCACTGCCTGCTCTCCACATGGTGCCAAGGGGAGTGGGCAGAGATCCGAAGCGGGGATGCCCTTTGTCTCCCAGGTCCTGCCACCTCTGGGGCCTCTACCCCCACAGTCCTCACAGCCAGCCCCGGATTAATGCAACTGGGCTCTGGTTAAGTTAAAGGGCATTAGCGGTAGTGGTAAGTTCACTGTAGAAGAAATCAGAAACTACCAATAAGGAAAAGCCATCATTTCATCACCCTCAGATAAGATCCCCTGGAAGTGGATCTTCTGTCACAGTGTTGTGTTCCTTGTATACATGTGAAAATATGTGCACACACCGCACTGCTAACCTCTTCCCCATGTGCTGACTAGAAAGATGAGGGCAGTTTGAGTGCTGTTGGGGGGCAGTTTCCAGGCGGAGGGGGACCGGCAGAGGCCACAGCCCTTGGCTTTCCTGACTCCACAGCTGTGTACTGCACCCGGCGCCCTCGCGCTTAGGGCAGGTGTTTATGGGTGGGTACCCTACACTGCCAACGAGGCAGCTCAGGCCCTTGGGGCCGGTTCTGAGAGTGCTCCTAATGGGGAGACTGCAGGTGCCTGGCATTTCCGTGGACTCCTGGTGACAGGAGGGGGAGAGAAGAAAGGAGGGCCTCAGATGGACAATCCCACTGTGTGCCACAGACACCGAAGTTTCCGAAGAGCCGCGGGACAGCCTGTGCCCACCTGTGTGAAGCCTGCAATGTCAGGCCCGGGAGCACAGGTCGCACTCTCTCTCTCTGAGCTTCAGAGACACCGGAAAAGTAGAGACAAGCAAAGGGCATCACCAGCTCGGGAGCCTAAGTGCGGACTGTCTCTCTAGTCACTCAACAGAGCTCGGATGGCAAAGACCCCAGAGTGACCCCAGAGTGGACCCACTGTGCCCACTGCTCAGGCTGCTGATCACTGACGGACACGGTGCACGGCACAGTTTACTTTTTTTTTTTTTTTTGGTGGTACCAGGGATCGACCGCAGGCCCTTGTGCTTCCAAGCTAGGTGCGGTACCACTTGAGCTAAATCCCCGGCCGCACAATGCAGCTTATCCACAGGCAGCCGAGAGTAAGGAGACCAGAGCCCGAGTCCAGAGCCACCTCACCGCTCCTGGCTCTGGGATCCGGTCACGGCTCATCCCGACCGGCAGCCAGTCTGGCTGCAGAGGTGGTGCGAACAGCAGAGAGCGCTCTGTGTCATGGGTGTGAGATCCGGAGCCAGTGTCTGCTCCTTGATGCCCTCCCTCTGCTCTCTCCCCGTCTGCCCGTGGACAAAAGGACACATGCAGCTGTCCCCGCCACACCTCCCACCACGCATCTCTGCCGTGGGGCCGCCGACCATGGACTGGGCCTCTGCAGCCTGGAGCCAAGCTGACCCTCTCCTGCAAGCTGTGCACGGCAGGTATTTCGTCCCTGCCACAAGACAGTGACAGATGTAACACTCCCGGGGCAACAGGAGGTGGATTAAGAGCAGGTAGAGCGGATCAAGTCTAAATCACAGCTAGGACCTCGGAGCAGATGCCGGCTGCATCTTTGGGAAGTGGCCACGAGGAGCAGGAGGCTGCCGCAGACGGAGACCCTCTGGGAGCCTCCAACGGTCCAGTCTGCGGCAGCCTGCGCCCCCTGGCCATGGCCGCTCGGCACTCTCAGGAACTAAGAGCAGCCTGGTCCAGGTTTGCCCTGAGCTTCAGTCTCATCTTTGTTCAGTTCTCATTCTTGAAGAACGCGGGTGATAACCAGTCTACTTCCTGCTGAGCTGGAGGAACAATGCTGTGATTCTTTGGCTGGAGGAAAGCGGATTTGGATGAGACAGGTATATGTATCAATTCCCCACGAGAAACCTATTTACTATGTATAACAAACATGTCCTGATAAAAACAAGTTTACCTCCCCAGGGGGCCGTGCGGCTGTGAAAGCGACTGGAGCAGCTGACCCGAGTTTGTTCAGGAGCCCAGAGCTGACAGCTGATTGGCATCTTCCTGAGGCCGTTGCCTTTTCCTGTGCGACCACCAGGTGGCAGCAGAGCGCAGCGCAAATCAGAAGGCGTTTGTGGGTGGCCAGGGAAAGACAAGGTGCCTCCCTCTCTGTCTCCAGCCTCCGAAACAGAAAATGCCTATCTTTTATAAAATTTGCAAAAGGTTTCCACCTCTTACACGGACAGTGCCTTATGTGCACAGCTCCCCAACGCTTCCCAGCTCTGACGGTGATCAAGTGAGACCGTTCAGGAGAAGCCATGCTTCCCTGTTTGAGTTTTGGCCTTTTCCCAGTGTGAGTGTTACGATGCCAGGGGAGGGCACAGAGCTGCGGCTCCAGGCAGCCTTTGGGATCAGGAGGGAAAGAGCCGCGTGAGTGCAGTGTGCAGGAGCGGAGCCCAGAGGGAGCTGGGATCTGCCATCTTCGGTGTGGCTTCTTTCCCCAGCAAGCTACACTTCCGATTCATGGTCAGGCCAGTGGTGACCGGCTCTCCCGTCGCCCAGGGATGGTCTCTTGTACAGATGTGCTGCGCTTGTGCATTCATCCGCTGAAAGAAATCTGACTTGTTTCTAAATTTTGATAAGTACATTTCCAATTGTAGAGCAGCTCTAAAGATTTGTGTGCTTATTTTTTTCACACGATCATTAAGTTTTCAATTCCCTTGGGTAAACATCTATGAGTGAAATTGCTGCATCATTTCATAGCATATGTTCAACTTGATCAGAAAATGTTTTCTAGGGGTGTGAATCTTTTCCACTGTGACAACAAAGACTTCCAGGTGCCCCACACCCACTCCAACACATGGAAATAACAGATTTTTTAATAACTTGAGACATTTCTATAGATGTGTACTGGGACACATCTCATTTCCCCCTGATTTTTGGTATCTCTGGCCCCCTTTCCATTGCCTTGTTTTTACCCACATACTCTTCAGTGAAGCATCTGTGCAGATGTTTTGTGCGTGGTGGCTCATGCCTCTCATCCCAGCACTCGGGAGGCAGAGCCAGGAGGACTGCTGAGTTCGAGGCTTGCCTGGGCTACACAGTGAGCTCAGGGGCAGCCTGAGCTGCACAGCAAGACGCTGTCTCAAGAAAAAAAGAATTAACTCTATCTGAAGAGTGAAGCAGATGTTACTCTTTGATGGGGGCTGCTCACTTCCCCACTCCCAGCCTGTGACTCACAGAGCAAAGGGCATGAAATAAAGAGTTCAGGACACCACTGCGCAGAGGGTCACTGGCCACACTGAGGACATGCTGGCTGAGCTCACCCTCACTGAGTTTCTCTTGTTCAATGTTTCTCAGTATTTTCCTCGGAAAATTTTCAGACAGAAAGTTAAAAGCATGATGAGTGAACACCTATAAATCTACAACCTACATGCAATAACTTTAGATTAATTTTTTTAGATTTTTCTATATTTTAATTAATGTACTGCATAAGGATATATCTAAAAGTAAGTTATAGATATTTGACATTTCATCTCTAAATGCCCAACACACATCATGTGAAAACAAGGACATACGTTATCACAGAATGTGGACCATAATCTCCAAATGTTACCTCATGTCCACCTTTGTGCAAAAGCCCCAAAGTGTGTTACAGCTTCTCCCGCCCTTCACAGGATTCTTAATAAAGAATTTACACTATTGTTACTGGAAGTCGTAATTATGGAAAAATTTTGAAATAAAAGGATGGCTCTCCCAAACTTAATTGTAAAAAACTCTTAAAATAGAAGGACAGGCTGGGCGTGGTGGCTCACGCCTGTAATCCCAGCACTCGGGAAGCAGAGGCAGGAGGATTGCTGAGTTCAAGGCTTGCCTGGGCTACACAGTGAGCTCAGGGCCAGCCTAAACTTAAAAAAAAAAAAAAGCGAGATCCTGTCTCAAAAAAAAAAAAAAAAATAGAAGGACAGAACCAAAATGAATCTTTTGTTTCCCAAAATTTTGGGAATTTTGGATCACAGCAGTCACTTTATCAAGCTTAATTTTTCAATTCTAATGTAAATCTCCCAAACCCAAGAAATTTTTATATACTCGACTCTTTCCTGCTTACCATATTAATTGATTTCAACTGTATGTTATTCAGTTGATGGTATGCTTTCCACTTAGGCTTTCACAACCTACTCTTAGTTATCAGAAATTACCTTTGATATTAACCAGTTCAGGAATGAGGACCTGGGCCCCATCTCAACCCATTTCCCAGCGATGAACCATTTCACTCAGTTATGTAGATGCCACCTACGCCAGCCATGCTCGGACCAGCGTGAGTCACTCTAGAATGCAGCTGCAAGCCATCACCATAAACAAGCAGCATAAACATGGCCACCATTGCCACATTTTGCCAACGGCTTTCATTTTCACTCCCTGGCACTCGGCTTCTCATGGTTAAAATGCTTGCTGACAGGGCAAGATCATAATTTGTTAATTAAGAACAGAAGGCCGGAGATTTAGCTCAGTGGTTCTGGCACCTGCCTCACAAGCACAAGGTCCTGAGTTTGATCCTGGTAACCACATACAATGCTGGGCATGGTGATTCATGCCCACCAGCAATCAGTACCACATACCACAGTGCCAGGTGTGGTGGCTCACACCTGTAATCCCAGCACTTGGGAGGCAGAGACAGGAGGATTGCTGAGTTCGAGGCTTGCCTGGGCTACATAGTGAGCTCAGGGCCAGCCTGAACTACAAAGCGAGACCCTATCTCAAAAAAAAAAAAAAAAAAAGAACAGAAGTAGTGTTCCATGTCTATAAGGTATATTTATTTAAAAAACAAATTCCCTCCTACATAGTGTTTTAGGTTCAGCACTTCTCTGGCTTTAGGTGTGTATGTTTCCAGCGAAGCTGAGGGTCACACCATTCTGAATTTTGTTTACCTCCAGGTACTACTCAGCATGGATCCCTTCCCAGCTTGACTTTCTTTCCTCTGCTGTTTTCTCTCTCCTGCTGTTCTACCCTCCCCACACCCAGAGAACTTCTAGTGATTCTCGGCCCTGCTAGCGCCCTTGGCCTACACATCTGGCTAAGCTATAGAACGCTGCCATAAATCTCCAGGAGTAGCTTCTCCACCCAGCTTTCATGAACGGATGTGCATGGCGGACAGTCTTGCTCGGAACAGTAGTGAGTACATGTTGCTGACCCTCCTGGTGGGGGGGTAGTGTGTAGCAGTCACCATGTGGCAAGGACTCCAGTGGTCAGTTCTATGGAGAAAAGCATTGGCATTTCTGAGTCCAGGTGCCCTCTACAGTGGGGCACACACCTATGTCCAGTCCCACTGCCCGGTGACCCTCATCTGCTCCTCCAGGCCCTGCTCCCACTCAGCTACCCGCTCCCAAGGGCCTGAAGTGTTCAACCAATCACCTTCTCTCAGATGTGGCAATATGATGGAATATAGAAGACAGATAATACCACATGAGAGGTAGAAGGAGCCTCGGTGGGGCCCTCAGGCACACAGCAGCACAGGCACCCTTCACCTTGAATTTCCCTCCACCCCACCTCAAGGAAGAGGCCACAGGTAACTCATTCATGGCAATCACCAGTGATTTGTTCAGTGGGTGGCCCGTGACCCATGTCAACATGAGGCCAAGCACCTCACTGTCCCCTAGGAGCACAGGAAACTAACAGACTCCCTCCCTTGTTACTGGAACCCAGAGAAGGGCTTGAGTTTCCTCCTACTCAGAGCAAACTGCCAGGAGACAAGCCCAGGGAAGGAGCAGGAACGGAGGTCAGGGGGTGATTTCCCTCAGCTGCTCCAGGCTCTCAAAGATTTCTAGTTCTAGCTCCAGTCTAGACAGGCAGCTGAACAGACAGGTGGGCACTCATGATTCATGTGAGATGCTAAGAGGAGGTGACTCCATCCTAAGGAACGAGGAATGTGGCTAACAGTGATCCAGCTCAGCGGCAGCCCCCTAACCGGAAGCCACGGAAAGGACAAAGGACTCTCAGGGGCAATGGATTCGGGGTCCTGCTCACCCACCGCGGCAACCAAGGCCTATCCTGACCCTACCAGAGAAGCCTTGTCACGTGTCTCCCTTGGGAAGTGGGGGCCGGGCCCAGTCGAGGTGTCCAGGCCGAGGTTTTGGGGTTGAGTGCAGGGACCTCTTCGTCCTGCTTCTCCGAGCGCTCAGCCCTGGCTGCCTGGGACAGTCCAGCTCCTCCCCTGGAGAGAAGGGTCTGTTTCCTAATGCCCCGTATTTGTTCTTTCATTAGACTTTGGGTCTGAGCCTCTACAGCAAAGCACATCCTTGCCTTTCGGGACACAGCCAGGATGATTCCGGACTGAAAACCGCGGGGCAGGAACCTGAACAGGCGAGCCCAGGGCGGGGGTCTCAGAGCACCTGTGTCTGCACGTTTTCACTCTGCCCTGAGCAGTGACTAAGCCCCAAATCTTCCTCTCCTAGACACAATTTTCTCCTGTTTACCTGTGGGGTCCTCTCCAGTCTTTCCCCCCTGATATTACCTCTCAAAACTAGACTATAGGCAACCGTGTCCATCAGCTTTCTGTTATGAAATGGAAATAAGGCAGTGAAATACCCAAAGCTGAGTGTTTTGGAAAGGGTAGCAGTACTTAGCTGGCAGTGCTGACAGGGCAGGGCAGGGCAGGGCTGTGCGTCAGCCTGGCTCTGGGGAGAACCCTCTGGCCACCCCACAGCCTGGCAGACCACGTCACCAGTCGGCTCACAGGAGGGGAAGAGCACAGGCTCACAGGAAGCAGCAAGCAGGGAGAGCCTCCTGTAACAACCCGCCTCTGCAGGAATTAACTCGCAGCCACCGGGGGCAGCGCCTTTGAACAACCTCAGGGCCCCATGAGCCCCGCACCTCCGCAGCCACAGTCCCCCTTAGCTTCACCACTTTCACGACTACGCCTCCATCTGGGCGCACAGACAATATCCAACATGGTAGGCACAGAGGTCATGGGACTCTAAGCCGAGTGCCCGCCTCTGGAATTCTTCCACTTAATGGATCCATGCTTTAAAAAAATACTGTCCTGCAGCATTTCTGTTAATGCAATAGTGGGAAAGATTTTCACGAACATCTAGTTTACCACACTGCTGGTGAGGAAAGCTTGGAGGAGCAGAGGCTCAGATACGAACGGCAGCTGTTTGCTAGCAGGGAACAGCCCCCAGGTGTTATGGTAGAGAAACACTGGCTTCCCAGGGGTCTTAACGCACCATGCTGTCAGGGGTTCCGCACCCAAACCAGTGTGCGGGTCACTGCTGTGCTATGGAAACAGTGACAGCACCGAGACTGCAAGCAAGGGGAGGCCTTTCTGCCCAGGCTGACCACACACTTTCTCCTCAGCTTGGGCAGACATAAGTGGGAGGAGTTAAAAAATACTCACAGCGAAGCAGCTGTGCTAGTGCACTGACAATTTTGAATTAAAGGAATTTAACAAGAAAAGCAGGTACAAAATCACTCTGTTGTTACCCGGTTTTGAAAAAAAAAATGTATTGAAATTCTCACGTGAAAACAATTCCCTCCATATTCCAAAAGAAAAGGGTTTTCAAAATTCTTATTTATGTATTTTATCTCATGGGGTTTTTTTTGTTTTTTTTTTTTTTTTTTTTTTTTGGTGGTGCTGAGGTTTGAGCCCAGGGCCTCCCTGCACGCCAGGGAAGCATTCTATTCCCGAGCTGCCTCCACAGCCTAAAAGCAACATTCTTGGCAGCAAACAAGGCAGGAAACGGAAAACACGGGGATCCGCACAGACAGAACGTATTGAACTCGTCTCCCTCCGTCCAGACCTTTCCCTCCCGCGTCTCACCACTCACCGCTCTTGCCCAGTTCGGCAGCAACTGCGCTCCCGACTTGGAGTCTTCATCTCCTGCGCCAGGAGAGCTTGTGCTACACACATGCACACACACGCACACATGCACACGCCCACGAGTGCTGCTCTCTCCTCCGTGGGGCTAATTCTCAAGCCCAGCAGGGTCCCAAGAGGCGGAGGTGACCCCGGGAAGGGAGGACTATGGGAGGCCTGCCAAGGACAGACCCAGCGGGGCCCCACCGGGAGCCCCATGTTTAAGCAAGGGCGTCTGGAGCACCGCAGCGGACTGAAGTTTATGCTCCTCCCAAACTCACAGGCTGAAATCCCGCCTTAGGATCCCAGAGTGCGGCCCTCGGGGAGGGAATTCCACCAGCTCCTGTCTGCACGGGGGGGCTATGAGGAGAAGCGGGGGTGGGGGGCGCAGCCTGGAGGAGGAGCCCCGCACCAGGCCACACCTTCCGCTGACGGCCCCCAGGGGAGTGGAGCCAGCTTCTGGGGTCCGGGGCGCCCAGTCCGCGGGGCCTCACAGGGGAGCAGCAGCCTGAGCAGACGCAACAGGCACCTCCGCGCTTCCCGGATTCTGGGGAAATTTTAGTATCGAAAACATGAAACGAGGGATTTCTCTTGGTCATTATTTAGGAGAATACAAGTAATACCTTTCCCAAGTTTGTTTTAAAATGACATACAATCTTGGGATAATGAACACCATAATGATATTTTTCAACACTTTTAACTAGCTGAAATACCAACAGAATTTTTTCTGCAAAAACTTGATCAAATCTAAACTGCTCTAGAGAAGATAAGGAGCAAGGTAGTCTAGCCCTCCAGATATTAAAATCTATTGAGTAGCTTTCATAATTGATAAATTTAGTACTGGAGAACATGGATTTAACAATCACTGAAAAAGAAAAAGCCTCAAAACAAACAAATAATGCATAAGAAGTTTTGAGTGCTAACCGTGACATTATATGAATGGAATAAAAGATGTTTATTTTCTCAGAATCAAATTTCATTGAGACAACTGGTTAGCCACCTGGTGAAAAAAACAAATGCTAGATCATTACTTTTTACACCAAAATAAGTTCCAAATGAACCAAAAATACAAATCCCAAAATTATAGTGGTAACAGCACAAGACTGATTATTAATAAAGTATTTAAATTTATAATACTTTTGTAAACATGATGCAAAATTCTGAGGCAATGAAGGAAAAGTGGAAAAATTTAAGAATGTAAAATGGATTAATTGCAATAAACCACAGTTGAAATATAAATGGAAAGTACAACAAATGTCTATATGAATGGGAGAAGGAAGAGCAAGAATGTTTACACACTTCCAGTAGTGAGCATGAGTACTTGTGTTAGACTTACTCTCCCACCAACAACTGCAAAACCTGACAGAACACAAGTGCTTCCCAGCATCAGAGGCCAACCGGGGTGGGGGGTGCTGGGGTGACCCGGGCACCAGACTGTCTTCCTGGACTTACTTCAACGCAGTGCTGTAAGTGCACGGGAGACCCAGGGACTTAGATAGCTCGCACCCATCTTACAAGCACAAGGGCCCGAGCTGATCCCCGGAACTACTAAAATTAAAAAACAAAAATAAAAAAAAGTACAAAGCAGAGGATCGCCATGAGTTCAAAATCAGCCTGGATTATACAGTGAGGCCTTGTCACAAAAAAATTTTAAAAGATTAAAATTTTTAAAAAGGCAATATGCAAAGGGAAATGTGGAAGAGTGAGTAATGAGGGGTAAATAAAAAATGTGATAGTAATTTTTAAAAGGGGGAAGCAAAGTTTATGTATTTAGGACGTGGAGGGTGGGTAGGGAAATGGGAAAAAATGAGAAATTGCGTCATATACTGGTACAAATTCCCAATATTAAGTGTGATCATAATGTGTAGATACAGTGTACCAATAAAGATAAAAAATTTTTTAAAAAAAGAAGGCAAGGAAACTGGGTTGAGGGACAAAATTCTCCTACAAGTGGGCTGGAGGGAGGGCTCTTCTAAAGCACACACGTGGGTTTCTTGTGGTCTGTAGCCAAATCCTCTAGTAGGTTAAGGCCTTAATAGTGGTTAAGGCACCTTGTGAAGGAAAACGTTATTTTCTTAATGTTTCAGATTTACTTTCTTGCATTTTAAAATGTAACTGCGTCATTTACGTAGGAGAGCTCGTGCTACACACACGCAGAATAGAAAGACATTAGTGAACCCTGAGGAGACTTGTCTGCCACCCTGGAAAGGTCATTTCAAGGGCAACAGTAAAGATTGTGCCTCAGGATGTGACAAAACTATGCACTTCCTACACCACAGTCCCATAGGATGGAAGAGACCATCAATACACTACTTGGAAAGATAAAATTCCACCTTTTAAAAGATAACTTGATGCAGAGCCTCTGCAACATTAATCACAATAACCAACATAATACATGCAAACTCCTAAACGTATGAACACAAGCAGGAAAACAAGACAAAACAGTCAAAGCCAAGGCAGAAATAATGTGCATATGAACATCAGGAACTAGCAGGTTAAAACAGTAAAATCTTCCATTGTACTTTTTCTGCAAATATTCTGCAAGACGAGTGGATGTTTCTGATAATTTTTTTTTTTTTTTTTTTTTTTTTTTTTTTTTTTTTTTTTTTTTTTTTTTTTTGTGTTTGTGTTTTTTTTTTTTTTT
>PVIC010020788.1:0-29170 GCA_004025085.1 Thryonomys swinderianus | reverse complement strand
TTATGCATGTTTGTGTTTAAAGACACCTCACTGAATATAGAGCTGATTCACTGACAGTGTGCCCACAGGGGCAGCACTACAGCCATCACCGCTATCATCACCAACAGCACTCCAGTGCTTGCCCTGCCCAGTCAACATCAGTGTATGCTGAAGAAGCTACTCTCACCACCTCATCTGTCCCAGGAGAGTAGTCTTGCATATCACAGTGGTCATAGCCTCAGTGCAATGCTCAGAGCCCTTCATAGATAGCAAAATTAACAATGAAAGGCACCAAATGCAAAAAACATAGCACTAACTAGACCACAAAGAAGACAATTGTTAGCAGGGTGAGGAGGGTAGGAAAGCCAAGCATGGGGCCTCAGCTAACCCCATTGAGATTCAGATTTTTTTCCATGCAAGTCCAAATTAAGCAAAATAATTTGAGTGTTAATATAGGTGCTACAAAGAGCTTTTTAAATAATAGGCATATTCACAGATGTGTACTCCATAAATACAGAGGTTCAACTACCTGTGATTATACATATTTATGTGTGCATATGCTTGTGCATATTTTTAGACCCACCTGAAGATCCAGCAGTGCCTATTGGAGCACACAACCCTTGGCCCCCCAACACCTCCCTCTCATCACAGCCCAGAGCTATGGTGACTCAGGAGCCCTTTGAGCGTGTGTTCTGTCTTTACATGGCACATGCTATTCTTCTATCCTCCAAGGAGTGGAGGGCAAGCTCAGGCTGGACAAGGAGCTGGCTGCAGTCCTCAGCACCAAAGGGTGACACTCCACACACTTTGGGGGTCACTGCAGCATGAGGAAGGTCTTTCTTTCCACTGGATGCTCTTCCTCCCACCTATATTCCCACTATACACCGACGACCATGAGCAGACTGGGCCAGAGCTGGGAAACCACATGCAAGTATCACCTGTACTACCAGAGAGAGGGCTGGGCTTTAAATATCTCACCTTTAGAATGACCTCTTTATCCAGGGCAATTCTATGGTTCTGCAGCCCCTTTTGAAGCTTGTTTTGGTAATTTTGTGGTTCTGAGGCTCAGGGTTTAAATGATTTGTATGCCATTTTAGAAGTTGCTTTCTGTGATGCTCAGAGATAATGTATGCATGGTTTTCTGTTCTGCATTACAACTTAGATAAAGTTTAGTAGGAAGCATAGTTTTGGAGAAGGATGTATTGATGGCTGACGTTGCAGTTTGTGGTTTTTGCAGTATAATAATAGCATCATGATTCCTTAAAAAGTTTCATAACATCACATTTAGATAAGCTAACTTTTAATTTTTTTGTAACTAAAAAAGCAGAGATTATCAGCCAGCATTTTGGAGCCTAGGGTGTGTCCTGGGTACTCTACTGGATGCTATGGCTACCCCAGTCCTGACCTCTAAGTATCAGAGCGAGTGTCGTGATGCCCAGTTCTTCCAGTTTTGAAACCTAGGCTTAGATCTCTAGTGTGGGTGTGAGCTGAAATTGAAACCCTTCTGTGCCTGATTCAAAACTGGAAATTCTTTTTCTTTGGCTTTGTAAAGTGTGACATGCTAAATATAAGTTTGATTTGTATTCATTTAATTTTGGGATTTTTTTTTACAATTTTTAACTCCAGGATATTACAAGATTTTCTAGTATATTGGCAGTGGAAACAAAGAAATTGAGGGAAAAAATTTATTTTACTAGGCACTAAAGTTTCATCTTCTTTGCAGAACCAAATTAGACTTTCATAAAAAGATGTTATTAAAATAAACTTTCAAATATAGTTTTTATTCTGGCAGTATTGCTTTTAAACTGGCATGTACAGTGTATATTTATACATGTAGGTATTAGTTGCCTTGTGTTCCTTCCAGATAGAAAGTTCTGTACTTAGCAGATATGACAGCAGTTTATTTAGATGCAGTTTGACTATCTGGTGAGCAATCAAAACATTTCCATCTGTGCGTTAAGGAGAGAGTGTAGATGTAAATGTATGTCCTTCTCTTAGCTCCTGGCCACTGCTTCTGATGCTCTTGTTCTCTGGCATTAATGTCTACCTCGTGACCAGCATCTCAGGCAGCAACCTTCCAGCACTTTTCCAAGTCTGGAACAACCCTGCCCACTTTATCTCCGAGCCTCCCATCATGATGTGGTTGTTCCATCTTAATGAGCTGTACTCTTTGTTTGACCATGTTTATTATCAGACACAATTTGAGGCACTAAGAATACAGCAAAGAACAAGGTAGTGGAAACTCTTGCCTGGGATTTATGTTCTAGGGGAGAAAGGAGAAAATAAATAAGATGTGTATAGTTAACAATATAACAAGTGTGGACAGGTGTTTGGTATTAGGTAATTGGAGAAAGAGCCATGGGGCATTGCAGGGAGAAGGGAGGGAGCAGAAGGCCCTGAGGTGTGACAATGGGTCCGACAGATGAAGAAGAGTGAAGCAGCAGGAGAGAGCCTAGTGGGGGAGAGTGCCAAAGGTGCATGTCTCTTAGAATTTATATGTCCCTGCTATCCTTGGTCAGAGTTGATGGGAGGATGCCTATGATAAGAAAAAGGTACATATGAAATCAGAAAAATTGAAGCAGAGAAACTTTCTGGTTTCCCCTGATCTAGGGTGCTGTTAAAAACATGTAGCCAGACTCTGCCCTGGACAGGAACTACTCAGATGTGTCTATCACTGGCCTGTGACTCTAGGACCTCCACATTCCAGGGAAGACATTGTCCTCTTGGGCAGACTGCATTTCCACTAGAAAAATGGCATCTGAAACAGATGTCAACTCATTAGCTGGTCATGAAACTAATTTATTGGATCCTCACTAGGAAGTATTGGCATGAAACATAATAGAAAATGATTTAGACTGGGGGAAAGATCAAAGAATGATGAAGGAACTGGATAAACAGGTGGCAAGGTAAGGGATGGGGCTGTGAGGGTCCCCAAGAGGGCACCATAGAGTGGACAGGTTGAGGGAAAGGTGCCAATAGAACAGAGAAAATTTGAAGGGTCAGGGAGATGAAGAGAATCTTAGTAAATGATGTAAGTAAGAGGGACACAAAAGTGTAATACAATTTGTTTTCAGAACCTTGATATTTAACATACCCCTATGCTTGCTTTGGTTTATAATCTTTTTAGCTTTCTAAGAACAACACAGGTTTTAATACTGTATTTGGGCTTTGAATAGCTACAAGTACTTAATAGTCATTTTAACTTTTAAGGCATTTATTTCATTTTCAGAAATATTATATGTTTCATGTAAAAATTAAGAATAATTTTAAAAATTACTATGTAAAGTTATTTAAAGATCAATATATATTTAAACTTTTTACACATATATATCTACACATAATTCATACTTCTTACAAGTACAAACATGACACGGACAATAATGTGTTAATAAATTAATTAATTTTGTACAGACAAAATTTTTAATGATTCTTAAGGAGCAGTTAATACATTTAAAAGATCAAAGTTTGCAAGGGCTGGTTTGTTTTTGCAAGTCTTTTTCTAATGTTTGGATCCCTTAGGAGATGGCTCCTTTTGGATCATCCTCCTTGGATCTGTAATGGCCTTTAAGTATTCTCAGTTCTGGCACACCATAGAAAGTTTGAACAGAACATTATCTTTATGACATAGTACATCAGTATCATCAACAGTATTGAATACAGCACAGGAAATGATAAACTTTGGCAACTACTATCTCAACTCCTTTAACCTCATGAGTTGCATCTATGTCCATATATCAAAATTTTCAGTTAATCAGAAATGCATTTACAGCATATGGGTCCTTAAATATAGCAGCACTACCGCTTGGGAATAAAAAGTCACTGGGGAGTTGGGGAGGTAAGGAGATAAAAGGAGAGTGAAAGATTAGAAATATGGTTAGAGTATCTATAAAGATCACACAGACCTCAAGAACCTTACAGATGCTATAGGATAACAGAGGCAAAAGGGAAAAATATAAGACAGACCCAAATAAGAACCACAGGACCACTAAAAACTTTGTTCCCCCTCCTATAGTAATACAAAAAGAAGAGAAATTAGAGAGGACTGAAACCCTTTACTTCTAGGTATTGATTCTGACTGGAGACAGGAGAGGATGAGGGAACAAGTGAAGAATATAGGATACCTAGACACAGCAGGCAAGCAGGAGACTATTCTGCCTCTTCTATAAAAATTAGTGCAGTTGAGACGAGAAAACCCTGAAGTTGGACAGATTCAGTCAGCAACAGCAGAGTAGAGAAAATAAAAAAAGATAGGTCAGAAAAAGAAAGAAAGGGAATAATAGCTGCAAAAACAACAACAACAACAAAGCAGAGCTAAGAACACTGCCTAAATGGCCCTTCATTGTGTGGATCTGTTGTCTCCGGTAGACAGTATGGGCACTAGCATGCAGATTGAAGTTGATCAGTCACAGGGAGATAGCTGTCATCCATTATGTAGGTTCTGAGTGTTAATGTCTGAGTTAAACTCAATGAGCCCCTACAGGCTTGAACTCTGCAAGTGTCCAGAATCTTGCAGGTGGAACTGACTCTACCAACTCACCAATGGCTGTAGTCAACAGGATTACCTCACTCTTCTAGTGAATGCTTTCTTCGACACAGTGGACTGGGAGGAGGAACTCATTGAAGGCCTCTGTCTAGCTTCCAGTACCACAGTACCACACTTATGCAGTGTCCACAGACAAGTAGATGGTGTCTCTGGAGGGTCTTCCCCATATAATGGTCATATCCAGTTTAGACCACAAAGAAATGGAAACTCTAAAGCCTTTTGGTCTCTCCCTCATCATAGAAGAGCTGTAGGTCCAAGCACTGGTCAATGGCATTCATCTCTCATCTTTCTGAGATTCACTGCAAGACCTCTGCCATTCCCTGCTTAGCCAGTCTGTCTCTCTTTTGGGCCTTTGTCGTGGTCCCAGTGGTAGGAAAGCTGCAAGCCCAGGTGCCTGTCAGTGGTGCCTGGCTCCCTTGATGCCAAGATTCCCAGGCTGAGTTGCTTTCAATTGTGGATGATTAAATTGTTTCTACTAATTAAAATAACTGCATAGACTTATGGACATGGATATAATAAAATGCCATATCTTTACAATGTTCTAAAATTTAATCTTTTTCTCACTTCAGTTGGTTAAAATCAGTAAGGTTTTATTATGAAAACCTTACTACTTGTGTAAGGCCAAAGAAGCTACTTCCTGCATCTGAAGAGCACTGGCTGCCTGTGAAGCCTCTTCAGAAACATCAGCACCATAGCCACCTGGAATCTGGGTAGCGGCTGAACCTTGTATGTAGTACATTACAGATTCTATTACAAGGGCAAAAGGGAGCCTGGCCATGGCAGCACATGCCTGGAATCCCAGCACTCTGGGAAGCTGAAGAGGGAAAATCTGAAGTCAGAGTCCAGCCTGGACAACTTAGTGAATTATCAAGAGCTCATCTCAAGAGAATAAAGAAAGCTCTGGGGATTGTAGCTCCATATGAAGGCCCTGGGTTCCATGGCCAGCACTGCCAAACTAAGGAGGGGTGATGGGTAAAACAACATGAACAGTGAAATATTTATATCAAAAAGGATGAAAGGATTTAGGGCCAGATTAGATAAGAGCTGAAATCATGAACAGAAAGTCAAACCTACTAATTTGTCAACATAAATTGCCTTGTTATAGATGTTATTCACTGAAAATCTGTGACTGTGACAAATCTCTTGCTGATGAAATAGAGACAGTGGATAGAACATGACTCATTCTGGATTAAGTGATTTTTGGATAACAATCCATGGTTATGCACAATGCAATGTTAAATGGAAGAAAAGAAATTAATAGAATATTGGAAATAATAACGTAAGAAAATATAAGCATGAAAAGAAAACTTCTATTATGAGAGTTGGCATTTATTTGTTTAGCAATCTAAAACATAGGAGAATTTTACCACCAAAGACAGTTGTAACAATAAATGTTTGTTGAACAAGATTCTACCTGAACTGGGTCCCAAAATAGTACTATAAACAGGGGAATACTGAGAGGGATTGTATTTTGGAAAGTTAAAGCCATTATACCCTATATTCTATAAAAATTGAGTATTAGCTTTAATTATGGGTTAATTCTTCAAGAGAATCAGTCACATAGGCCTCTCTGTCTACCTCCTGCTCCGTGTACATCTACACCTGCAGCAGCTCTGTGCTCCTTCTATTCAGCAGGCAAGATGTTCTGGATCCACTGTCTATTTGGAGCTGTGTGTGGAGATCACATGACAGTGAATAGTGTTGTTGACTAGAGTAAGACATCTTTAGCAGATTGGTTTAACATGATTCTGGCTGTGTATGGATGACTGACTTAGTGAAGAGGGAAAACCCACCCTGCATGTGGGTAGTTTTAACCAATAAGCTTGCAGCCTGGTTACAATAAAAAGGAAAAAGAGGAAGTCTCCTGTTTATGTTTCTTTGGAGGAGCTTTAGTGCTCCTCATTGCCTTTGATGTTTGTTTTCAGTCTTCTCAGACTTTGCAGCCTACTCCTCAGCCTTCCAATGAAGACCTTTCATCTTCCCCACAAGAATTGACACTGGCCTGTGGCCCTCACACTGAAAAACTCAAGAAAGATGCTCAGTTTTCTCTTCCCTTTATCTATATCACACACCCAGCATTGTGTAAAAGTAAATCACACAAATCTCAAAGAAGAGCTCCACACATGTCCTTCCCTCTCTCTTTTCTGTTAGAGCCAAACATCAAAGTCCTATCACCTTACTTCCCAAGCACCCCATCTCCCTTCCTAACTACTACTGGCCTTGTCTAACTCCCAAGCACATAGTCTTCCTCCATGTTTTGCCACGGTGTATTTATAGTATCCAGAGAAATTTTAATAAATAAAGCTATATTCTCCAATAGGACCTCTATGCCCAAGAATAAAAGACCAAATGCTTTATGAAATTCTATCAAAGCTGAACCACACCTAATTGACACCTTTCACCCTACCTTGGTTTTCCTGAAGGAGAAGTGCAAGACTTGGGGGATGAGTTAAACATAAGGCAACAAAAAGAGCATCTCAGAAGACATCTATCTTCTGGCCAGCTCAGTCTGAAAGCATTTTAGCAACTGCAATCCTTGGTGGTGCAACAAACAGGCCTTGGTGGAAGACTCAGACACAGCAAAGCATGATGGTGTATACCTGTGATTCCAGCACTCTGGCAGACAGAGATAGGAGGATCACAAGTTTGAGCCCAACTTGGAGAACTTAGTGAGATATTGTCTCAAAATAAAAAAAGGCTAGAGAGGCAGCTCAGTGTGAAAGCCTTAGGTTCAATGTCAAGCATAAAAAAAGGCCCAGATTCAAGGAAAGTTATTTCTGATTCATATAATAGTACAAAATGTGTGGTATGTTCCTGGTCAGGGCAGCTTTTAGAAACTTGGGAAGTCAGGCTTCTTGTTCTGTTCCCCACCACTCCACAGTCTCACTGTCTTCTGTAACCAGATCATGGACAGATAGAAAGGGAGGGGGAGCCCAGAATCTCAGAAACCAGTGGGGCTTCTGCTTACACCCCCCTGGCCAGAACCAGACAGGAGGCCAGTGCTATGTTCAAGGCAACTGGGAGACCACCCCTGAAGGGCAGTACTGTCTGTGCTTGGGTGGGAAACTGAAGTTCCAGCTGCCTTCCAGGTGTCTCTGCTCTAGGTACCATCCTCTAAGTGCAGGAAGTCAGTCCTAGGAGGGAGCAACCTGGGTCCACACGATCACAAGCGTGTCCAGAATGCAGGAGTATTTCAGGCACATGATGACCCAACTGACACACAGTTTAGACAAAACCCCAGTCATCCAACTTATGACCTGAGACCTTGAATCTAAGAGCAAGAATCAGATGAAAATGCTTGTTTCATGTAAGCACTGTATAAAGTCAGCCACAAAGCACAGAATTAAATCATGATGTAGACTGCATGAGAAACAAGAGCAGCAGCGTAAAGAGAGAGGGCTTCCTCGGACAAAGATTCTGAGAAGGCAATGGATTTATAAAACAGAATTAAATGTGTGTGATCAATGCATCTATTAAAAAACTTGGTTTTGTTTTTATTCAATTTGGAAATAATTGCTGATCATTATTTCCTCCATCTCACAAAAATAGTGTAAGAAGAAAAGTGAGAGATAAGTTACTAGAGGATGGAGATACCTGGAAAGTAGCCTCAACAATGGAATTCATAAATAGCTCTAGGTGCTCTGACAGCAACTGTGAATATCAGATCAGCTAGTGTCTGTTGGATAACAGGGATAGGATGGCAGTAGGAATAGAGCAAGCGAGAAGAGCCATACTGTCTGGAGAATGCACCATGCAGTAGGGAAGGTCAGAACAAAATGGTTTTCTTATGTTCTCTGACATGTAGCTATAGGGACAGACAGGTGGCCACCAAGGCTTTCTCGAATAGAAGGTCCATAAGTCAAACATTATAAGAGAACCTGAGGAATTTGTAGGGGCATTTTAGGCGGACAAGAGTGGAATGAAGATTCACGCACAGATCAGGGTGGTGCTATAAAAGTTGGTTGACTAGAGTAAGATGTGGAGTCAAGGCAGAGGGCCTACAGCCTAGACCATGCAAAGCTCTGCTGATGTGGCTTTCTCCTAGGTACCAGTGGAGTGACTGACATTTCCAAACCTAGAGGAGAGAAACAGCTGCTCTTAATTTTGGATGAATTGCTTTAGAAAGTGATTAAGTAGAAGGTGGGTACTGGGGATTGAATCCAAGCCTTGTGCACTGAGATACATCCCGGTCCCTTTAAAAATATTTCATTTTCAGACAAGATCTTCCAAGTCCAGGTTGGGCTCTAACTTGTAATCCTCCTGCCTTGGCCTCCCAGACTGCTAGGATCATAGCTTTGTGCCACCTTACCTGGTTGAGAAAGTAAATTTGAAGAGATCTCTAGGATAGAGTTACAAATAACAGAGATAAGGATATCTTTTCTTTGGTGGTAGGTATGTAGTTTCATTCATACCGCAGGACTGAAATGAGCATTGGGTTTGGGCTGGGAATCGGAATCACACCAGATGCTGGGAATGAAGCATAGTGGAGTTGGGTCCTGTGAGTGCCTCGTGGAAGCACTGAAACCTGTATCAAGAATTAGGTTAATGCTTCAGCAGGACACAGTGGTGGAGCTGACTGGGGGTTTAAACACTTGTTCTCACACAAGCCAAGCTTTTCGTTTTGTTACTACACCTGTGTGATGACAGTGACCTCCAAATGAGTTTCACTCTACCACCAGAGAGGACCAGGTCTGGTTTTTATCACTAACTTGCTCACATTCTAATCAGAGTCCTGTTAGAAATATCTTGTTCATGCAGGGACGCACCCATTTTACTCCATATGATAAGCATGAGAGTCCTGAATGGAGGTAAAGTGACAATTTAGCTTTACAGATCAATTGTTGAATTTGAGCTTGAGAAGGGGCTCTGGTCGGAACACTAAACTTGTCATTGATTAATCCTGGAGGTTTTTTTCTGTAATTAACCAGTACTTTTTTCTGTAATTAACCAAGCTGAGTTGGAGAGGAAGATTGTCAGTGTCCATCTCCCGTCCTTTCTAAATAGTTGTATAAAGATTAAGGAGAGCAAAATGGACAGAGAGGAAGGAAAGACACACAAAGATGATTCATGCTCACTGGTCTAAAGTCTGCATCTTTCAGAGCATTAACTGGAAAGATCTTGCATTTTTGGAGGAAAGGCCACAGCTTTCTGAAGCTCTCCTTCAGCCCCAGCTTCTCGCACAGACCATGAAGCAGGAGAATGCAGACTGCAGGGATGGCCTGGGTGTCCAGCATGTGAAGGAGTTTTCCCACCTCCCCCAGCATTCTGGTCTCCCCAGCTTCACCTGCATGACTTACCAGACTGAACTGACCAATCAATCTTTGCAGACTAATTATCAATAGGACCAATGAAAATTAGAGTACAAGGAGATTCAAAAAGAAAAAGGAAAAAACCAGGTTGCTGAGCAACCCAACTCCATACGCAGAGGGAGATGCTATTTTTACACTGAGAAGGTGGCTGCAGTGGATTTTGCAGCAAACTCCTAGGAGAACCCAGAGGAAGGATGTTCTGAGGGCCAAGGAGCCACATGCCTGTGAACTCGGCATAGCCTGTGAATGAGATCACCTCAGGTCTCATGTATCGGGCTGAATGTGACTTCTGAAAGGACCCACTCTGTGAAGGCCTTCAGACTGCCTTGTGCTTCCCTGCATAGCACTCATCAAAATTTACAGTTAGGAATGTGTTTTTGCAACTGTGGCACAGTGTCCTACTGACCACTGGACTAGAAGATCACCAAGGAGAAGAACATCTGAACACCCCATGCAAGTAACCTGGCTATTCATGGTAACTTTACATTAATCTTGTGCGATGAGTTAGTAAACACATGAAAAACAGGGCCCAGAGCTCTCCTTTTAGAGAGGATCTGTAAATGTCTACTGGAGTCAAAATGTAGGAGAGACTATCATGACCTCAATGTTTTTGCCCTGAGCTCCTAACAGAAGTATCTTTGAACCATAAAACACTCATATTGTAGCAATCACTGATTGAGGCCTAACCCCCAAATTATCTAATATGTGTGTTCCAGGTAACATTCATCACTAGCCACACTGTTATACCAAACTTCCTTCTAGATGCTGGGGAGAGAAGTACCAGTGATGAGGTTTCCATCCCATGACTTCTGCTACCACAAAGGGAGAGAGGGCATTGACCAGTGAATGTAGGGTCGCCAGGGACCATTCTCTGGAGAACTAGGGACAAACGTGACATGAGAGGCAGCTGTGTGGCCAGGCACTTGAGGCCTTTTAATCAAGAGACTTCAACAAAGAGGAGGAAGTTGGGGAGTGCTGCACATTGACATCTGGGGGAAGGAGTGAAGGAGCAGGTGGCTGTAAGGAGGGATCAAAGGAGGAGGGAGGGAGATAAACCCTTCCAGAGCACGTCCCCAGTGACTTACTTCCTTGCCAATATCACGTTTAGCCGTAAATTCATCAGTGGGTTAATCCAGTATCATGGACATCTACATGTAAACCACAATAAGAAGGCTATAGTAGCCAAAGGTACAAAGGAAGTCAGATGGGTAAAAGGTTTGAAGTGGACTTGGCTAGTACTGTGAATGAAACAGAAAAGCAGTGGTGAGCTCTGGGAGAAGTAGCCCACCATTGGACAGAATTATAAAGGATGACTAGCAGGGGGAGGGGGCTGAGAGGAAGCTTGAACAATATGCAGGAGGTGCTGGGTGCGGGGGTAGCCAGGGTCTCATAGATGTGGTAGGCAGAAGCTACCTGATAATAGGAGACATGAAGTGGAACAGAGTCACTGCAGCCTGGGAGCTGTGAGCCTGAGCAACTGGAGGAAGAGTATCAGTCACGGATGAGCTCCTCTGGAAGCTGCTGAGGCGCCTCTCAGGTGCATCAGATGTTGTCCTTTGTGTCAAAAGCCACATGATCCAAAAGGGAGAGAAAACTACATTTATCATAGACCAACCTACAACACCCAGGAACATTTCCAAAGCAGCAGCTTCCCACCAGTGTTCCAAAGTGAGCAGGCTATGCCAGGACACACACTCTTCTGAACGATCTTCCTGTTCTCTGCCCTACAGTCAGGGCCACATCTCCAGCATGCTAAGAAGGCACAGTGGTGAAGGACATTCAGGTCTGGACAGGAAACACTTTCCTTGAGTGGATCACACCAATTTAGTCTCTGCGTCATCTTCTCAGGGCTGTCTCTGGGGTCAGTGTCTCCCTGTGGTTTCATGCATGGCCCCCATGTCTCTTTTTTCTCTTCTTATAGGACACATCAATCTTGGTAGACAAGGCCCCTTGCTCCATGGAGTGCACCCTCTACTTAACAGGATTACATCTGCAAAGACCCTCTGGCCAGAGGCATTTAGAGGGAGCCGTGCGTTAGGAGTTCTGCACATATTCCAGTGGGTCACAGTTCAACCCACAAGTGGGTAGTGGAAATGGGTTAGAAAGGATGATGGCAGCAATCCCAGGCTGCTCTGAGATCTGGGTTGAGAAACTCAGATTTGCACCTTCAGCTCGGGGCTCTAAATCCTAACTACTCAGAACTGCTGGAGTACCTCACAGATTCAGGCATGGACACTCCACCCGTCCTGTGGAATCTGGGCCCTCCCTATGAAGGTGGGTGATGTTGCTCATCTTCAGCCAGAGCCCAGAACTATCATGGCTTCCAGTGAAAGCCTGTGGAAAGTTTTCCCTTCTTATGATGACAGTTTTAGGACAGTCTTGACTAAGCATTTACAAGTATTGCAAGTGTTTCTATCCTGAAATGCTCCCTTTGAATTGAATGTGATCCTTGAGATATTGCCTGAGCACAGTAAGATGGGTCCTTCTGCTCTGCGTCTCCCTCTGAGTGTCTAAGGGTTGCTGAACTTCCCCAGTAACAAGTCTGTCCTTGTCTATGAGTAGTCTCTGGCCTATTAAAACTCCTCTCTCATCTTTTATGCAGAAACAGCTACAAATGCCAGTTTCCTTGCCCAGTCCTTAAGCATCAGGCTTTTGGAAGCTAATGTAGGCCTTGACATTCACCTCTGTTTAATCTCGTCTTATGATTTCAGCTGAATATTCTGCCTGTGGAGGCCTTCTGTGGCTCCAGTCTGTTATCATGTGAGCTCTGTCTCATAAATTTGTCATCTGCAGATTTCATAAACGTGTCTTTTCTGGCCTCACCCAAATTATTGGAAAAAAATGCTATCCAGGTCCCAGAGAGACAAATGCCATTCCTTAAGAACTTGCCTTCCTTGGCAAGTGCTGTGGTTGTGTAATCCTAAATCAGCTGTTAGATGGAGCCAACACCTCTGCAAGCTGTGTGTCTCCCTCAGCTGTGTGTCATCTGGGTGATGCTGCCAAAGCATCAGTCCTGAAGCACATGATGAGACCAGTGTGAGGGAGGCTGAAGAGGGCCATGAGCATATCAGCTGGCCTGCACCAAGCAAGCTTAATCACATATGAAGAGTATCCAGTATCAACTGGCCTAAACGAATTAATGACTCAGATAAGGATTAAGTAACTATTGTGAAGGGACAAATTCAAAGGACTGATGTGGTGTGATTTGTAGGCCAAAAACTCAAGGACTGTATTAGCTATTAATGTGGCTGCTATTTCAAATATCATTTAAGTTTTAAGAAGTATCTAGAGTCAGAGACCTTCTCTCCATTTAACATGGGGCTGACTGCTCTGGATGTGGATATATGTGCAAGGGAAGAAACTCAGGAATGTGGGGTGGGCAGTTGGAGGTCTAGCTCCCCACAAGTGCAGATCCACGAGGTGGGGATTCGGCATTGGAAGGTGGGTAGATCTGGTTCAAACATTGGAAAGGACTGAAATATTCTCCATAGGATTCAGCCACCGGTCCTAACAATAAGCTGAAAGTTTTTATATTTTAAAATAGCAATGTACTGGAAAGAAAACTACATTAAGTCCTGTTTCCTTCTAGAATCTGAAGGGTTAGGTTAGCAGTCCAGGCATGGCATAGCATGTAGACCTAGAGTCCTGTGCTAGCCTGTCCCATAATCACGCTGGTGGAGTCCGCTTAGCAGCACAGAAATGAGATCCTTATTTCCCTCTAAACTTTGGGAGACAATAATGACATTCTCTCCTAGGTGGAGTAATGTCTAAGCTAATAGAGGTAGAAATGGTGTGATTCATTGTCTTTCACCATGAATTACATTTCTTGTAATATTCTTACTTAGAACCCCCCTCTATCTTTGCACTTACCATGTCTTAATTTTTCCAAGTGGACAAGAGAGTCCTAAGTAAATGTCGGGATCTACTGAGAAACACAGAAATATTATGAGTCTCCCCTGCTTGTCTGAAAGAAAAGGGGTAACTTATACTTGTCATTTCATGTGTCAGTCCTAAGAAGAAGGTCAGCAGTGACCAATGACACTTTTTAGCTCCAATGCTAAAAAGGCACAAACAATGATGGCTGAAAAGTCAAGGCCTTAAGACATGAAATCATTGACATCATTGTTCCAGGGATACTGAGGACACTGAGGTATAATTTGTCCCCTCTCTCCCTCTCTGGCTATCCCCAATTTTTTCTTCTTAAAATTTAAATTTTTTGGCCAGCCATCCAGCAGAAATAGAAGCAGTTCTGCTCTTCAGAACCATTTTTATTTGCATAACGATAGCATAGAGCCCCTCAGTGTCTGGATGAAAGATTGAGTTACATCCTTCTGAAGTCACAGGAAGCTGTTAAGTAAAGAGCGAGTAAGTGTGAGAAGAAGGAGCCAATGGAGAACCCAGTAAAGGAGTCATGTGCCTCTAAGTTCGCTGACAGGGAAAGTTCCTGGAATGTTGGTACAGAACGTTCCAGACACTTCTTAGCAACAAATGTGACCTAGAGTACCAGTAGAAGAAGGGAAATTTTTAGACTGTCACTGCTGTTGGTAAGAAGAGCTAAAGTCCAGGAAAGCGTCCACTTTGGATATATTTTCTAGCTGTGCTCTGTTGGGGTTGGCAGCTCCCAAGTATCTCAGGAACTAAAGATGGTGGTGGATGTCTGGATCCTAACACATGTGGAACACCCCAAGCCCATCAAAGGACATGGAAAAATCATTTTTAGTTTTTGTATTTTACCAAGAGGACATGTAGATGTCTCACACACAAAGATGTGCTACCCGCAGATATGCACAGCAGCAGAGATCTTCTGTGTCAGTGACCACTCAGCTGAGTAACAAGCTGTCCAAGGCTCTGTCCTATGGATCCAGAAGCCCACATTTCTCCACAGTGTCATGATGTAGAGTGCAGATGTACAGATTTCAAAGAAGGGGAGATCAACCCCAAAGGAGAAAACATTGGCCCTCTTGGAGGAGGGCCAAAAATAATTAGATACTGATTTATGGCCTTCCAAAGCTCAACGATAGCCCTCAAAATGTTACTTTTTAGTATTCAATTTCTCTCATTGTATTTGCTTTAAATAGTGCTTTGCTCCCAGTGGATCTCCAAGTAGACATATGTTAGACCTTTCACTCTCTCACCTATAATTTCAAACTCTGCAAGTGATTCTCACGTGATTTCTCAGTGTCACACACTGTTGGAAGAAGTCGGAAGACATGAATGAATGAAATACACAAAAATAACCTCACCTTGTAGAGGGTATGTTCAGGCAGAAGAAGTTAGACAATTAGAAAAGAAAACCCAACCATATGTGAATTATATAGAATGCTGAAAGGTAATAAGTTTTGTATCTAAAATAGAAAATGTAAGGCTATTATGAAGGTCTGGAGTGCTGGAACAGAAAGGTGGAGCTGAAAAAGATGTTCAACAGTCCCTCTATGAGAAGGTAGGTGTGAGCTAAACATTAGGAAGAGTGGGAATGAGCTGGCTAAACATTGGCAGAAGAGTATGCCATGCAGAGAGAACAGCCACTGCATGGACCTTATGGAGGAGCGTCCTTGACATGTCTGAGAAGCGAGGAGGCCACTGTGGCTGAAGAGACCCTATGAGAAGGGAGAATACAAGAGAGGGAGTCAGGGAGGCAAAGGGAGTCTGGGAGCCATTACTATGGTTTTTCCTTTTCTATTGATCATAACTATTCACATGGAACTGTTTCAATGTGATTTGCATTTAAACAGAAGCACTCTGGCTACCGTGATGGTAAGAGCTAAGTGCACAAACAGCAGGTCAGGGCTGGATATTTAGCTCAGTGGTTTTCCAGCCTGCCTAGCAAGTGCAAGGTCCCTAGTTCGATCCTGGAAACCACATACAATGATATGATATTGGGCATGGTGACTCACGCCCACCAGCAATCAGCATCACACCTGACAATGCTGGGCGTGGTGGCTCACACTTGTAATCCCAGCACTCAGGAGGCAGAGGCAGGAGGATTGCTGAGTTGGAGGCTTGCCGGAGCTCCATAGTGAGCTCAGGGCCAGCCTGAAGTACAAAGCAAGACCCTATCTCAAACAAAACAAAACAAAACAAAACAGAAAAACAAACAAACAAAACAAAAACAGCAGGTCAGCCAGGTAACGGCCATTGATAATCTAAGTGAGCACATGCTGACCTGCAAATGAAGGTGAGTGGGGGTGGGGAGAAGTTGTCAGGTTCTGAGTGTGTCTTAGGGGTAGAAACAACATGATTTGGCTATGAATTGGAGATGATGTGAGAAAGACAGATGGCAAAAGTAATTTAAGTATTTTTGTCTTAGCAACTGGAAGTGCATGGGGAAAAGAGGGCCTAGGAAGCTACTGGTGGAAAGGCTGGTGTCAGAGCTGTCTACTGAGAATTAGAGTGTGATTCTGCCTCAGTACACAGGTGAGAGGAAGGGTGAAAGACTGGGTTCATGATGAGAGCTTCTCTCTGTGTCCTGCTTTACAGGTAGGATGGGTTTAGAAGTCAAGGAGCGTTAAGAGCAGGGAATACAGAGCTCTTATGGAGATGAGTCTAGAGGAGATGAAGGGTGATCTAAGCATCTAGGATTTTGCCTGATGATGACATGAACAAAGACAGAGGAGTATGAAATTGTCTTGAAAGCTTCCACCACATGTGCAGCATTAGTGAGGCTGGGAGAGTTGTGGTGGAAAGGGTTTGCTTGTGGCTCCTCTTCATCCTGATATGGAGAAGAAAGTCTGGGGAAAACAGGACCTCACACCTCAAGTACAGGCTCGCTGTCTTCACCACTACCCTCCACTTCTCCAAACTTCTCTTCAGCTATGTCTACACCATTGCTAAACCCATGTAGTAACCATTGGTTTCGTTTGAAAAGATTTAGTTTTAAATCTCTCCCATCTTTTGAAAGTTTCTGTACCTTATTATATTTTGCTTTATTCTTTAAATATAACAAATGGGTTTGTTTACTTAAAACTCCCTTTGAATTTGATCCTTGGCATTCCATTTCTGAGGTAAGGAGGTAACAGACTCCACAGCCTAAGGTGCGTAGCAACTCTCACTTGAGACAGTTTGCTCCCCGTGGAGCTCATGTGCAGTGGGACATCATCTGTGGCCATTCCTGGAGCTGGGAGAGGCAGATGTAACCCTCCAGCGATGTTCTCCACTTTAATTTTGCGAATACTCTTTGCCATTACTGATCTGCACACTTTTTACCACATTTGAACCCCAAGCTAGGCCAGCCTGTATCTGGAAACCCTCAGGGAAGTCTGTGTCAGCTTTGCATTGGAAAGTATTTTTAAATTTTGTTTTTCCTTTGTTTTCTTTGTTGTTTTTTTTTTTTTTTTTTTGACAGAGTCTCACTATGTACTCCAGACAGACTTTGAACTCACTATGTAGCTCAGGCTCCCCTCATACTCACAGTGATTCTCCTACTTCACCTTCAAAACTGCTTGGATTATAGGTGTGAACCACCACGTCCAGGTTTGAAAGGATTTGGAAACATTCTGTCTAACATGCTTGTTTTGCAAGGAGAGAGCCTTCAGGCCATGTATACTATAATTAAAGCTAGCTTTACATGCAGTTTTATTTATCCTTATGGTTTCATTGGCATAATGCACAGCTTATGACAGAAGCCCAGTATTTATTGTTGAGACAAATAAATCCACACAGTAATAGGAGACCTATAATCATGCAGATTTAGATTTAATTATCTGCACAATTTCCCTCTCTTTTCCTCTCATCCCCTCAACCTCTCTCCTTTCCTATCTGACCAAAGAACCAAATGAGCTTTGCACATAGTCTTTTTGGCTTCCCTTCTAGCGCATGCACTCACTCAATCACTCACATATGCATATACATGGACATTAGATGTACAGATCTAGAAAAGAACCATAGAGCGTATTGATTATTCAGTGGTTCCCACTGGCTAGGTACTGCAACGACCCAGGGGCTTTGTAAAACTATACCTGTTCCCTCAGGTCAGTGCCATGGATCTCTACAGTTCATAGATGACTTCTCTCCCCCAGGAGACTTCCAGATGCTCTTCAAGGCTGCTTCCCTCAAACCTTATGATCAGAAGCCCCCAGGCAGTTCTGGGTCTTATCTGGCCTGCTCTGCCTCTCTGTTTTTCTTTTCTATAGTCCCTTTCTCATCCTCCTTAGAAACTCAAACGGATTTGGAAGAGAGATGTTAACATACCTCTCCAAATCTTAATGAATCTAGAAAAATTACAACACACAGAGCTCCTATTTCCAGTTTCATTTTGGCCTACTTCTTTCTCTGGTGTATGTCTCCACCTCGTGGCGGATAGCTGCATACACTGGCAGGCTGCACCCTACTGCGCAGACGCCTGAGTTCCGTCGTTAGGCGAACCCTATAATTACCCAGCACATCTGCTCTGCCCGCCCCGCTTCCGTGTTTACAGCCTTCCCCTGAATTATATCTGTGTTGTGTCCAATTATCCTTTAGGCTGCACATTTGAAGATGTGCATAATAATTTTCTTAAACAAATCCTAGTACCTCTTAGTGTTCAATTAATGCGGTAGGCTACTGTAGTTGTGATCAAAAGATCAGACTATCGCAGCTCGTGTCTATGTTCTTCGTTCGGTGTGTGAAAGGTCACTATATGTGTCAGTCTGTTTCAGTAACAGCCAAATGAAACGGGCTTTGTCAATTTAGGTCCCTGTTTATGTTTCAGACAAACGTACTCAAACTGATTGAAGTTATCTGCGCAGGTTATTTTCAAAATGAGAACGAAACTGGGCATGGCAGTGCACACCTGTAATCCCAGCCTTCAGTAAGGCTGAGGCAAGAAACTCACAAGTTCAAAGCCAGGCTGAACTACACAGTGAGACCCTGTCACGAGGAAAAAAATAATATGAAAATTTCAGAGGGAAAACATGGTAGAAAAAATAGAAAAAAATAAAAAGCTCCTTGGGATTTGGTTCCAGCTCTGTCCCTGCCCAGATCACTGACTTTGGCAGGTCACATCGTCCATCTGTGTCTCTGTCCCAAACTCCAGAGGTTTTTATCACTTCATGTGGGGGATCCCCACAGCCACACTCCGGTGTGGTTCTTCTGTACTCCTGAGCAGTACTTCTAAGTACTGCAGAAGATAGGAATCAAATGGGTGTGAAAAACAGACAGGTCTTTTTAAAGCCTGATATGTGAACCTTGGGGAGTCATCCCCTTCCTCCCCCTTGCTTCGGCGTTGGAATGGGTAATTGGTTTTTGCTCATGAATTAATACCTCACAATATTGCGCTATAAAATGCTGGATAGTGCTGATGACCCGGCTGTGGGGATGAAAGAGGCTCTTGAAGTTCCCAGCATAACTGCTGAAACAAAGAAGTCAACAGAGGGAGAAGACGTTTTGGAGACATCTGTCCAACAACCATTAAGACCAAAGCTTGCTCTTCTGACTAGGGCGGTGGTGTCTGTAGAGTGCAAGTTTGACACGTTTTAGCTTATTAAATGTGAGAGCCGTGTCACCATGATCAAGGTTCTTTTGTCACAGAGCTGGTTCCTGTGAGTCAGGTATCATGAAGTGAGGGACAGCCCTATTGCCAATAAAATCATGCCCGGATGAGGCAGGGTGACGCAAGAAACCCTTCCGTCTCTACAGGATGTTAAGGACGTCGCTGGGGGCTGCCTTTTCTAAGTGACCAGTAGTGCGGTCAGGGGAAGAACTATGCCTCTGCTTGGCAGAGAGGACAGTTGACGAGACAGAGAGGGAAGGAATCGCATGCAGCTGCTTGGATCGAAGCAATCGGTACTTTCTCATCTTGTCCGTGCAGTCAAATGCACCCCAGTCTGGGCAAACCTGGCCCGGTGAAGCTGATTGTCACCATGTCCTCAGCTAGGAAACGATTGGTAAAGGGTGTAACTTATTTGTGCTTACAGAATGTGTTATGATCTTGCTGGGTAGGGTTTAGATATTGCTTATTTAAACATTTCTGGTTTTGCAGTGCTGATTTTTTTTAATTAGTTGAAACTTTCCTATTGACAAAAGCACTGCTCTGCTGTAGTGAAGAAGGAAGGTATAGAAGACAAAGCTACAGGCCACTGTGTTCAGGAAAAGTGAGAAACCAATCCTTAAGACATTGGCTTTGTATACTAGTTTACCTTTTTGCTGAAAAATGTGGCTTTGTGGTTTAAAAACTAAAAGAAAGGCTTATGAAACTACACAGAAGGCTTTTTAAACATCAAAAGTTCTTGTGAAATGACAAAATGATGAGTTAAGTGTGAATGAATGAGAGACATATGGGTTCAATTTCCCTTGAAATGTGCATGGTTTGAAAATGAGAAGGAAAGAACACTTGGCAAAATGTGCTTAGGGTTTTCCTGGGCCCAGAAGGTCTGATAAATGACTTCAAGCATCTTGACAAACCAAGCCAGCTGCTTGCTGAGCCTGTACCCAAGGGAAAGTCTCCTGGGGATGTGATTGTGTGATTGCAATCTCGTAACAGTGCCAGAGAAAGATGGCATCACAGCATATCATAAGGTTTTGGCAAAGGCAGAGGCAGAGAAACCTGGGGACAAAAGTAGACAGAAGAAGCCTACACTTTCAGAACTGCGAGAAGCCATCTAGTAGAAATGTGCAGTCAAGAAAGGCACTTTTAAATTACATTAAATCCCAGCGAAAATGGAAGTATCCAGGACAACATGATAAAACCCTTTATCCATTTGGTGCAATCAGGCCACACATTGATTTGAACAGATGAAATTTATGCTACAATAGTACTTGTAAAAGTCTAATTCAGCATCAAATGTAGAACATGTATAATAGAAAATGTACTGGCATTGGCTCTGTGTCTACTTCTAAAGGAAGTGTATTGGGTATGTCAAATAGCCCAAAGGTTTCAAATAGCCTGATGCTTGGTAGAGCCCAGGCTCAGGACCCAGAGTTCACAGCCCACATGTTACAGTGGAAGCTTGGGAGGTTATCCCACTTTGGTCTATGTATTCAGGGACTAATAGTCCTTTCTGCCTCTTGGACCGTTGTGATAGTATTTTAAAGTGATTGGAAAAGAGACTTGCACAGGGCTCAATGGACTCTGCCATCATTATTCTGTCTTTGTTTCTAGTATATCTCCACTACACCAGAACTGGGCCAGCAGAGGGACCCAACTGCACACACCAAATGCTTCTTGGTGGATGTAACTTGAGAGACGACAGAACCATTTCCAACTATCTCCACATTCTGATGCTCCCCATTAAGGTTTCATTCTCAATTTTTATTTATTTTTAATTGATTTTATTGGTGCATTTTATATACACATCATGATCACAATTGACATTGAGAATTTGTACCAGTATATGACAAGACTTAATGCTTATTTTCTCCCCTTTCCTCTGGCTACTCTACAACCCCCAGCCATTTTTCTCTGGTATGAGAAACTGAAGATAGAAATGAATTCTAAAATGTAGGATAGATATTGTGAAATAGGAAATATTCAAAGGAAAAAAAGTAGGTAGGGGTAAGTAACGAAGGGAAAGTAAACATTTGATGGTATTCTCAATTTTTAAGTCTTGTGTGATTTTAGAAGGAAATATATAACTATTTATACTTTAAAATAGGCATAGTATTATTCTCTAAAGTGAAAATAAACTGTAACCATCACCGGAGTGTGCACAAGACCTTGCTTTCTCCCTGGCCAGGGTGACTGTGTTTGAAGGCGGGTCACCCCTGAGCATGCGTGGGACAGGTGGCGGAGAGGACAGGCTGATAGGACAGATGTAGGGGATGCATGAACAGCAGTGTTAATTTAGTGTTGGTAAGAAACTGCCCTGGGAAATACTACCAAACAAGAACAGTATTGTCCAGCTTTTGAGTGGATAACTCACACCAAATATTTCAGCTCTTTACTTTTTAATTTTCCTCATCTAATATCATTCAGGAAAGAGATTCAGCACCTTTGCTACTTCCAAGAGGAAGGTTGAGAAACACCCTGGTTGGTATTGATTGCTCATGCTATCATGAATCAGAGTCACATTTTTCCAGAGAAATCAATAACCTAGCCCTGAGTAGATTTGCCAAAGGCACAGAAGAAATTATGTAGTCACCAAACATGAAAGCCAACCTTGTCACCAAACTTGAAAGCAGCCTTGCATTTGACATTGAATTTTGAGGAATAGTTAATGATGGTACAATTCCTAAAGAACACATTTATATGGAAGACCTGGAACCTTCTCCTATGGTAGTTTTGTGTTTCAAGCAAATTCACTAGTCTATTTAGGATTCATAAAAAGTAAGCAGGGTACAATTTAGATTTCTCTGTTCCTTTCTCCCATGAATTCAGACTCAAAGGACAGTTCTTAAATCACTCCACCTATATAGTGACATTTCGTCTTCATCCTAGCCCTCAGTTTGCCCCAGGGAATGTTCATACCTGGCTCTCTAAAGTGCTGTCTTCTATAGAAATCTTGTTGCATGCATGTACTTAAAACAGACCCCCTTCCATCCCCTGGAATGACTGCTACAACCCTGTTGACACCACTCCTGCTGATGTGGAGCTGAGCCTTTCACCCATCCAGTTACCCCAGTAGTTTAAAACACTCCCCAGCCTCTTCTCTGGCTTTGTTCATTCATGTTCTCATGAAAACACTGTTTTTATCATATACATAACCAATAAATTCAAGGTAAATCCAGTGCAGTATCAGTGCATACCAATTAAAAGAAACCAAAGATAAGCAGAGAATATTTTGAAACATGATTTATTCTCATTATTTGCTCTAGAGAGTCAGAAAGAACCCTACAATGTCATGACTTAGAAAAAGTGACAGACTTTCATTCAGAGTTGTGTTTGCCCTTGCTTCCTGCCACCTTGAAGCTTTAGCAAGTTTTTTTTTTCTTTAACTTGTAGACCTTAAATTTACTTCTCTGTAGGCAGGGATCCAAATTCTACCTAACAAGTTTACTATTAATATTAAACAAAATGCCATATTCTAGATATTTAGCAGATGGCTCAAACATAGTAGATAATCAAATTATGGATATCAAGTATCTTGCTTTCTCTGTATGCAGTCTGTTTCTAAATGCCCCCCCCCACCCAGTTGAATATGCAGAGTTCCTAGTAAATGTCATCTCTTCCTTTCCTTGGAACTCACAGGTAAGTGTGCTGAGACTTACTCAAAAGAGGAGGCCAGTAGGGAGGTCTCGCCATACATGAAGAGGAGAGCACAGGATGAACAGTGTCTGGGGCAGCTAGCAATGGCAGCTCTGCCTTGTGGCTCAGCCACAGCCCTGTGAACATCTGGAAGAGTCAGGAGGATTTGACTGGCAGGATAGCTGTGGCACAGGATCCAAAGTGTGGCTAGGTGACTTCCTGTTCCCCCTGAAGCACCCAGGCTCCTGTTCCATTCAGTTTGGTACACCTCTCCTGAGGCTGCAAGCTCAAAAGTGCCTGAATCCGGCTGCTTGCCAGTGCCAGTGCATTTCCTGAGCTGCCATAATTGGGCCCCATGATTTCCAAGCCATAAAACAACAGAAATGTTTTCTCACTCAGAAACTGAGGCTGAAAGTCTGAAATCAAAATGTGGGCAGGGCTATTTTCTCTGAAGTCTTCCTGCCTTTTCCACCTGCAAGTGGTTGCCAGTGCTCCTTGGTGGCAGCTGTAGCTATACCAAGCCAAACACACACCCAGGATGAGGGAACTGGGCACAGCTCACAAGTACAGTCAGCTTTCACACCATTACCACACCCTGACAAGCCTAAGACCCACATAGGGCTCCTTCCAAGATGAAACAGAAAGAAATGCTCCTATGGAAACTTCTAGAAACAAGGCTTATTTATAGAACTTTGCTATTCAGAAATTAATAATTTCTGCACTTCAAAATTTTGACTGTCTTTGAGCCCACAGATCATAATGGAGATAAGCTTGACAGAATATATTTCCTAACATTACTGAGTTAAAGCATGTTCAGCCAAAATTCATACCCACCCAGAACTGAGTGTGAGTTTATTTGGAAATATGGTCTTCACAGATATAATTAAGATGAGGTTATACTGGATAGGATGGACCACATCTAATATGACTGGCATTTTTATAAGAGGGCACATGAAGACACAGAGATATCATTTTGGTTAGGTTTCATTAGAGGTACAGAGCTATATATTTGGTGTGATGGAAAAATACAGTAAATGTGTGATACCAAAAGACACATTGTGTCTAGAAACACTGTCTACTTTGAAAATATTCACCCATCTTTCTTGCTACTTTTAAAAACATTTTTAAAATTAATTTTATTGTTACATTCTATATACACATCATGATGACAATTGACTTGAAAATTTGTACCAGTATATGACACAACTTAATTCTCATTTTTCCCATCCCCCTTTCCCCACACCCTGCCTTTATATATTTTTGTTTCCTTTTTTAACATATATTTTCTTTTGCTTCATTACTTGCCTCTACCCCCTTTCCCCTTCAAATATTTTCTATTTTGCAATATCTATCATGCATTCTAGAACTCATTTACATCTTGGGTTTCTCATACCAGAGCAAAGATATGATATTTAAACATCTTTGACCTATTGATTTCATTTATGAGTATGTCCTCAAGGTATGTCCATTTGAATATAAATGACTCAAATGTATCGTTCTTCATGGCAGAGTAATACTTCATTTTATTAAAACAAACCACACAACATTTTTTTTAAGACATGGTCTCGTTTTGAAGTTCAGGCTAGCCCTGAGCTCACTATGTAGCTCAGGCAAGCCTTGAACTCAGCAATCCTCCTGCCTCGACCTCCCTAGTGCTGGGATTACAGGTTTGAGCCACCGAGCCCTGCACTGTGGTATGTGGTACTGATTACTGGTGGGTGTGAGTAACCACACCCAGTATTGTTATATGTGGTTACCAGGGATGGAACCAGGGACCTTGTGCTTGCTAGGCAGGCACTGGAACCATGAAGCTAAATCTCCACCCACCTCACATCTTCCTTATCTAGTCTCCAGTTGATGGGCAAATGGGTTGTTTTCAAGATGTGGTTATCACAAACTGAGGGGCCATATACATGGGTGCATATGTGTCACTATGATATGAATCTTTTATATAAATATATATATATACTTAGTAGGGGAATAACAGGATCAAATGGGACCTCTAATCCTGTTTTTTGAGGAATCTGCACACTGATCTCCATAGTGGTTGTACCAGACTACATTTCCTCAATAGTAGAGAAGGGTTCCTTTCTCTGCACAGTCTCCCAGCTTTTGTTGTTGGTTGATTTCATAATAGCAGCTATTCTTTGTGGAGTGAGATGGAATCTCAGTGTTGTTTTCATCTGCATCTCTTGAATGACCAGTGATTTTGAGCACTTCTTCATATGTTTCTTCACTGCTTTTACTTCTTCCTCTGAGAAGTGTCTGTTCATTTCAGATGCTCATTTCTGGACTGTGTCTTTAAATTTGGGGGGACTGATTTTCTTAAGCTCTTTATATATTCTAGACAGTAGCCCTTTTGTCTGAGAAACAACTGACAATTTTTTTTCCCATTATGTTGGTTGTCTTTTTCACTGCTGGTTGTCTCTCTTGCTGTGCAGAAATTTTTTAGTAAAATGAGATCCCAGTTGTTGATTCCTTCTGCTAGTTCTCATGCTGTAGACATTTTGTTCATAAAGTCTCTCCCTAAGTCGAAGTCTCCAAGAGTTTTACCTAACCTGTTTTGCAGCAGGTTTAGTGTTTCTGTTTTAATATTCAGGTCTTGAATCCACTATGATTTTAGTTTAGTGCATGGTGAAAGAGATAGATCTAGCTTTAGTCTTTGACAGGTTGAAACCCATTTTTATAGCACCATTTGTTAAAGAGGCTATCTTTCCTCCATTGAGGATATTTGCCTCCTATGTCAAAAATGAGGTGGCTGAGTATATCTGGAGTTGTTTCTGGGTCTTCTAATCTGTTCCACTGATCCTTGAGTCTGTTACTTTGCCAATACTATGCTGTTATTATCACAGTGGCATTGTAGTATAGTTTCAAGTTGGGGATCTTGATATCTCCTACTAAGTCCTTGTTGCCTAGACTTGCTTTTGCTATGCTAGGTCTCTTGTGGTTCCAAATGAAGTTTTGGATTATTTTTTCTGGATCTGTGAAATATGCTGTTGGGTTTCAATCAGGATTGCATTGACTCTATGTAGTAGTTATGGGAGGATAGCCATCTGGATGATAATGGTGCTTCCTACCCAGGAACAAAGGATATATTTCCATTTTCTGATATCCTCTTTAATCTCCTTTTTCAGAGTGCTGTAGTTTTCAGAGTAGAGGTCTTTCACCTAATTTTTATATTGATTCCTAGTTATTTCAGTTTTTTGGATGCTGTTGTGAAAGGAATTCATTCCCCCAATTATCTCACAATGAGTCTGTTATTTGTGTATACAAAGTGTATTGATTTTTTGAGCATTGACCTTGTATCCAGTTACACTACTAAATTTGCCAATTAAGTCCAGCAGTCTTTTGATTATGTTTTTAGGACCTTCTATATAGAATATCATGTCTTCAGCAAATAGTGATAGTTTAACTTCTTCCTTTCCTATCTTTATTCCTTTTATTTCTTTCTCTTGTCTAATTGCTGTTTCTAATGCTTCCAGCACTATATTGAACAGGAGTGGTGAGGGTAAACATCTTTGTCTTGCTCCTTATCTTAGTGTGAAAGGTTCTGGTTTTTGACCATTAAGTATGATATTGGCTGTTAGTTTTTCATAAGTAGCTTTTATTAGTTTGAGATAAAGTCCATCTCTTCCAATTTTCTGTAGGGTTTTGATCATAAATGGGTGTTGGATTTTGTTGAACACTTTTTCGGCATCTATTGAAATGACCATTGGTTTTTGTTTTTGAGTATTTAATATAGTGTATTTTGGTTAGTGATGTGAATCAATATGTTGAGCTATCCTTTCATCCCTTGGATGAATCCATCCTGGTCAGGGTGTATGATCCTCTTGATGATTCTCTGTATTCTGTTGCCAGTATCTTCTTTAGGATTTTTGCATCAATATTCATTAGGGATATTGCTCTACAGTCTTCTTTTATGGTTAGGTGCTTCTCTCCTTTTGGAATCAATGTAATGATTGCTCCCAGGAATGAATTTGAGAGTACTGTTTCCCTTTTGATTTCCTTAAAGAGTTTTAGAGTAGTGGCATTAACTCTTCTTTACAAGTTCTGTAGAATTTAGCAGTAAAGCCATCAGGACTGGGACTTTTCTATGTTGGTAGTTTTTTTTTTTAATTACATTTTCAATTTCATACATTGCTATTGGGGTGTTTTTAACATTTTTATATCTTCTTTTTTCAACTTTGAGAGTTTATATGTGTCTAGAAATCTGTCCATTTCTTCTGTTTTTCATCTTATTGGGGTACAAATTTCCAAAGTAGGTTATTATCCTCTGGACTTCTGCTGAATCTGTGGTGATTTCCCTCTTTTTATTTCTAATAGCATGGATTCGAGCCTTTTTCTTTCTCTGTTTGATAGGTTGGCTAAGTGTCTGTCAAATTTTTTTTTTATCTTTTCAAAGAACTAACTCTTTGATTAGTTGATTTTTTGTATCATTCTGAGTCTCCATTTCATTAATTTGTTTTACAGTTTCCTCCCTAGTATGAGCTTTTGGTTTGTCTTGCTCCTCTTTATCTAGTAGCTTGAGGTTCAACATTGGATGGTTTATTTGAGCTCGCTCTGTTTTCCTGGTTTAGGCATCCATTGTTTTGAATTTCCGTCATAGAACTGCTTTCATCATGTTGCATAAGTTCCTGTGTGTGTTGTCCTGGGATTATCATTTAATTGTAAAAAGTGTTTAATTTCTCCTGTGACCCATTGGTTGTTCATCAGAGTTGTTCAATTTCCAGGTGTCTGTGAGCATCTTGAAATTTCTTTTGCTATTCAGCTCCAATTTCAAGACACTATGTTTTAGCAGTATACAGGGGATAACTTCAATTCCTTTGCATTTACTTAAACATATTCTATGAACTATCATGTAATCTATTTTGAAGAAAAACCCATGAGCAGCTGAGAAGAATGTATATTCTGACTTTGTCAGGTGAAATACTCTGTAGGCATCTATTAAATCCATGTGTTCAAGTTTGACTCAGCTCAAGTTTTTCATTATTAATTTTTTTTGTCCAGTTGATTTGTTTATTTGTGACAGAGGGGTACCCGAGTCCCCTACTACTATTGTATTAATGCTTATTTGGTTTTCATGTCCATTAATATTTGTTTTATATAGTTTGGGGCATAGAATTTGGTGCATAAATATTTATGAAGGTCATCTCTTTCTCTTGGATTGTTCCCTGTACAAGGACAAAGTGTCCTTCTATGTCTCTCTTAATCAGCTTTGCTTTGAAATTTATTTGGTCTGCAAATAAGATAGCCATTTCTGCTTTTTTTACATTTCCTGTCCTATGGAGAATTGTTTTACATCCTTTTACTTTCAATCTATGGCTTTTTTTTCTGAATTAAGTGTGTTTCTTTTATGCAGCACATTGTAGGATCTTGCTTCTTAATCCATTCTGTCACTCTCTTTGTCTTTTAATTTGGACAATGAGGCCATTAACATTAGGGGTTATGACTGACATGGATTAAGGTAGCTCTGTCATGATGTTTTCCTGTTCTCTTTGCTTTTGCTCCTTTTTACTTAGTTTCTTACCTGGTCCAATAGGTTCATTCTTCTGGGTCTCACGGTCTTGTGACTTTCACTGTCTTTTTTCAAGCTATTCTTTAGAATTTTTTGAAGTGCAGGTAGTATTTGTGAAGTTTTTTAGGTGTTCTTTGTTATGAAAGTATCTTATTTTTCCCATCAATTTTGAAAGATAGGTTGGTGGATGGTTTCCTCCAAGGCTTGAAATACTTTATTCAAGGTTCTCCTTGCCTTGAGCATGCGCATTGAAAAGTCTGTTGTGATTCTGATAGGCTTCCCTATGTATGTGTTTATTTTTCCTTTTCTCTAAATGTTTTCAAAATTTTGTTCTTTTGTTGGATATCTGGAACCTTGATAGTTATATGCCTAGGTGTAGTTTTTTTTATATATATATAACAAGGCCATTTGGAATCCTATATGTCTTACTTATCTGTACAATTCTTTTCCTTTTCCAGTGAAGTTTTCTGCTATCATATCTGTGAAGAATATTTTTATATCTTCTGCATTATCTGCTGCTTCCTCAGTGACTCCAATTAGTCTTTTGCTATTCTTTGTATCACCTAGGAACTGTTGAATTGATTTCTCATGGTTCCTTGCCATTTTTCATGAATTATTCTTTTCCTGTTCATTGGCTGCAATCCTGTCATCCAGGTCTGAAATTCAATCCTCACATTCATTCATCATACTTCACAAACTTTCTTTGGAGTTCTTAATCACCTGGAACT
>PVIC010020787.1:8514-29001 GCA_004025085.1 Thryonomys swinderianus | reverse complement strand
TTTTTTTTTTTTTTTTGAGACAGGGTCTCGCTTTGTAGTTCAGGCTGGCTGAGCTCACTATGTAGCCCAGGCAAGCCTTGAACTCAGCAATCCTCCTGCCTCTGCCTCCCGAGTGCTGGGATGACAGGCGTGAGCCACCATGCCCGGCTCGAAGTTGGTATTCTTAAAGGGGAAATTATACCCACTTTGCTGTGGGGGCTGGTACACCAGTCATCACAGTGCCAGTCTTTCTGCACACGTGGTAGAGCACTTTGGCGGTAAGCATGAGGACGCTCGGAAGTACGCGACACTGGAGTGCCGCGCGGCACGCTGGCTGCGCCTTGCCGACCCGTACGGACGGCGAGCTGCACGGGCGGAGACCCCTGCTCCTCCCCGGGAACGAGCAACATTCCGTGTGTTGCTTGGGGAGAAAACGCCACTACACTGGACATTCAGATAACACGGAAAAAATAAAAGACAACCATCTTTCTCGGCATTTTCATATATGATTCTTGGGCTGTCTACGAAACCCCACCCTAAAGACATTTTCTGCAAAGTTACTGGCAGATAGAAACTTTTCACTCAGCACGTGTCAAAGCTTCTGCCAGGAATGTAAACTGTACAATAATTTTTTTGTTTTCAGACACCTAGAACAGAAACCTTAAACACCCAAGTGTCAAAATAAGACAGATAACCCAATAAATCTGCTAGAGCAGGGACAGGGAAAACAAACACGGCCTTCTGTTAAACGCGTAGCCCTTAACTCACTCTGGCCGCCGGCCTGAGCCCTTAGCTGCTGCTCATCTTTCCTGGCGGGCTGTTTATTTAGGGTCCTGCGAGCCATGGCGCCCGTTTTTAATTTTCAGCTTGCTTCTTGTCAGCTTTCTGAGAAGCAGAGCGAGACCTCGGCTTAACAAAACACACACAAATCAGGGCAGTGGGCGTGGATGGCGAGGGCTGGAGGGGGCACGAGAACCTGGTCCCCCCCGTTCGTGACAGGGCACGCGGGCTGCCAGCCGGGTCGCTCTGGGTCCCACGCTTGGGGCTAACCAGAGCGCTGCTCTCAGAGGAAAGGTTCCCTGTTCGATGTCGTGGGCTGAATCCACTCGTGAAGCACTCGGTAAATGCTCTCTAGAAACCCTGGTTCATGTCCTTCTGAGTGTTTCCTGTTCTTGGTTAAACGTCCTCAAAAGGTCTCGAGCAATAATTGTGCCCTTTTGAAAAAGAAGGACGAAAGACGTTCGAGTTGGAAGATGATCAGCAGACAGTGCCGCTTCCTCCAGGCGTGTGGGGCGGTTCACCGAGCAGCACTGTTGGTTACCGGCCAAGAGCGAAGGCGGCAGCGGGCGTGAGGAAAGGCTCTGTGCGAACCCCGGCGGAACCCAGTCTTCCGAGAACTGACTGTGGTGCGCTGCGGGCCAGCAGGGGCAGCGCAGGGGAGGCACACGTCTGGAGGGCACAGGTGTGCTTGATGGCACAGAGGGCAACCACCACCAAGGCGTTCCGAAGTAAGCTTCTCGGTGGGGGCGGCTGAGCCTATCACCCCAGCTCTCAGGAGGCCGAGGCACGAAGATCACTAGGAGTTTGAGGCCAGCCCGGACTACACAGTCTAAACGCTACGTAAGTAGGCAAGAAAGGAAATAAGCATAATCCAAGTGAACTTGTTCCACAAAAACACAGCTCCTCCTTCCGGGAGGCACAAAGCGTCCCGCCTTCACTCTCAGCCCTGTGCAGTTTGAGGGTCTGACTCCGCCCACTGGTTGATGCTCTTGTTTTCATCATAGCATCTTGTCAAATCAATACATATTCTCTCTGCTTTCTTCCTAGTGGTTGTATACTACACCTTTATATAAATATAACATATTTATTTCTCTAAATAAATGTGACATTTTATTTACTGAACTCCTAACGGAAAATTATGTGGCTTGTTACTGATTTTATTATGCTACAAACAATATACAATTTACATCTTTGAATACATTTTCCACTAATTTGTGTTATAACTTTTGCAAAATATCATTCTAGAAAGAGCGATGCTGAGAATTGGGGCTGCTTGAAGTTATTACTATATCAAATTTGTGGCTGAGAGAGAAACAGTCACTGGGGGGTCTGGAAGCCATCAGGAGAGCGGGGACAGCAGCGGCACCTGGCCCAGGCACGCCGGCCACCCCGTGCCTCTCTGAGGGACAGAGCGCCCTCTGTGGCGGCTGGGTCACCTGATCTAATTCCCAAGCTGACTCCACTCTGCTTCCTGAAGCATTCACAGCACTACGCGGTTTGCTGGCAGATCTTCTCGAGAGAAGGTGGGGTGTAGAAACCATAGACGGTTATGTCCCTGTCTGCCATGTTTGGATTTAGCCAAATCATCTTAGGAGGCAGGCTGTCGGCGTGTTGTGATAATCAGGTTTCGGACATACAGAACTCTGACCTTGAGAGACAGGGTCACCACATGACCCAGGTCTCGACTTACAGACCTGCGATCCCGCACGTGCACGGGCGGGCAGCGGCGGGAAGGACAGCCAAAGGACTCACACTGACCACGCGTGTCTGAGGACGACCCGTGGCCGCGCGGGCCTCCCCGCGCTCCCTGTGTCCCTGCTCCCCGTCCTCCGCCGCCTCTCCCCGCTCCAGCCCCCGCCACCGGGTCGCCTCCCTCTTCACACCGCGCAGGACCGTGTGCTGTGGTCCGCAGGGAAAGCACAGTGCCCGAGGCCTGGCGCGGAGGGCTCTGTCCGCCGGCCACACCGAGGGCGTCCGACTCTCACGGCATCACTCCGTCCCCACCCGCGGGCTCTGCGTGCCTCCTTCCCAGCCCACGAGGGGTCGTGGCCCTCCCCTGCTCCTCCCTGGATAACCGGAAACGTCCTCGGAAGTCACGAAGGAAAAACGCGGGGCTCTCGCGCAGCACAGGCCGACGCCGGGTGGCCTCGGCTGTCGGCCCCTTTCCCCGCCAGGCCCGGCCAACTTCTGCGTTGTGGAGTCCACCAGAGAATACAGCTCCTCAAGAGTCATTTTCATAAATGTTCACCGTGGTATAAGCATCCTATTAAATGCCTCAATAGGGCGGAAGAGTGGGAATGTTTTACAGAGATAAAACAGACGTTGCATCGTGCGATTTCTGGGGTGACCAAGATAAAAAACTATGAAACTCATAGAGTAAATCTGCATTTGCTGGGTCGACACAGTACTGTTCTCTGGGACTGAGCAAAAGGGGGGTTGTTGAAGGGAAAAAAGGCTTTTGAAAATGGACTAACATGACACTTACTTGCTTTGGAAGTTTCTGTGCTGATACTAGCTACAAGCAGCCACCAATGAAGCTGTTTTGAAAATATCTGCGGTAAATTTTCCATTTTACGAATCATGATAAAATTAACTTTTTTCTTGAGAAAAATACAAAAATAATTTTTGTTGTTACATAACGTTCTAGTATAAGGCAATTAAAGATCTGGACCTCTCTCTCAGAAGGGTTCTGTTTTACTTTAATACACAGAACGGGTAATGATTTCCAAGATCCTCAGGATAAATCTCGGTCTAGCGTCATCCCGGATTGCTATTCACTCTGCTGGAATAAAACAAGGCGCGAGCTGGGCGCCTCACGGGCCCTTCCGTCCGTCGCCCTCTCCCGAGAGGGGACACGGCCCCTGCTGCTCTGTCCTCACACTTCGGCCCGAGCTCACGGACAGATCAAAAGCCTCGACAGCTCCTGCAGGACTGAAAACCCAGAGACAATATATAAATACTCCATAGCAATACTTTGAGACATAAATAAATGGGCAACAGAATAGCGACTTGACTGGTTTAGGTCATGATGTCTGGAAACTTCTGCTTCATGATCTTATTTTTGAAGAAATAAAAGTTGAGCCTAAGCGAGAGGAAAGAGCTATTTGTGAGTTCACTAAGGGCTCAACATGTATTTGCAGTAAATTCTTAGAATTTAACTCATAAGATGCAATCCTTAATCTGAGCTCCAGTGTCAAAAGATTTTTTTTTTGTCAGAGAAAAGATCACATCAAGAATTTGTTTTGAAGAGGAAACCCCCCCGCCTGTGACAGCCTCCGTCCCCTGTGTTCAGGAGCCAGCGTCGCAGAGGAGACTTTGCACCAGGCCCCGAGGAGCAGGCCCGGCCCTGCCGGTGAGGACCTGAGGAAGTGGCTTCGCCTGCGCAGAGCCCCGAGGCTCTTCTTCGTAAAGTGTGGCGTCAAAACTTTGCCATCTGCACAAGGGGCTGGGGAGATTCACTGAGGTAATGTGTGGGAAAATCCTTTCTAACTATCACATATTATTGTCACTAATATAACATCACTTCCATTTTCAGCCTACAAACATTTCCTCTGTGGTGGGGTCAGCCAGACATTATACAGGCAAAGCGATGCTGTATTACTAGAGTTTTCTGGATAACCTATATTTCAACATTTCTCTGCCCTTGTTCATATAAGGATCTGACTCAGATGTGTTCATACTTAGATTGGAGAGTAAAGCCATTCGGGTTTTAATGAGATGTGTAAGTGTATAAAATATAATTAGAAATCTGTATATGAGTATTATTATATAATAATCTTTCCCTTTTGCCTAACATGGAATGCTCAATAATGAAAAAATACTTTATTTAAGAAAAACTGACCAGGGGCCAAAGAAAGAGAAAACAACTTGGAAATACCTCAGAAAAGGTAAAGGGCTGACCTTGGCCAAATCAAGTGAAAATACCTTCAAAATTAGACACAGTTGGGGCCAGAGATTTAGCTCAGTGGTTCCGGCGCCTGCCTCACAAGTGCAAGGTCCTGAGTTCAATCCCGGTGACCACACAGAATGCTGGGCATGGAGACTCACGCCCACCAGCCATCAAAACCACATACCACAGTGCCGGGCGTGGTGGCTCACGCCTGTCATCCCAGCACTCGGGAGACAGAGACAGGAGGACTGCTGAGTTCGAGGCTTGCCTGGGCTACATAGTGAGCTCAGGGCCAGCCTGAACTACAAAGCAAGACCCTGTCTCAAAAAAAAAAAAAATTAGACACAGTTGTGCTTCTGAACCTTTGATTATGCGCCGTGTCAAGAAAGACGCTCCTCTTCCAAGAGCTGGATGTGAATCATGACTAACATGGAAGAGAATGCCTTTCCCAGAAGGTGGACGGCAGCTGCGGAAGCTGAATTAGAAAGAATTTAAGTGCACAAATAAGTGAACTCTACACATGCGTATTAGGCGATGTCATTTTTTGACTTTTAAAAAGAGCAGAGCATGACTCCCTTGAAGTGTTCAAGGGTGACCCATGTCACCAGCCGTTAGGGTCTGAAGGCTAAAGAAGGGAGCTCTCTCACTGCTCCCCTGCGTCGAGATGTGACTCGGAGTCCTGTCTTCACACAGAGGATGAGCCGACACGGGTGGTTGCGGTGACTCGCGGAAACCCACAGAGTGAAGCCAGTAAGTCACCCCGAAAGCCAGCTCGACTTAAACGCTCATGAAACATCCCGGGAGAAACGCAAAACCCTTTAAAAATCAGCACTGGAAGAGATACACTTTCAGCAGCACCTCGCTGGGAAAACACAGGTAGAACTTGGAGTATTTTCTTCTACCCACGGAGCTCATCTTTGCTGTTCTTTAACAAACTCAGAAGGCCACTGACTCCAGTTCACTGAGCCGGCTTAGACGATGTCCTCAGAGGGAGGCACCCCGGCGGAGGCCTCGGAGGCCCTGCCTACCTTGCGCAGCCGCCCGCGGCTCCAGCGCTTCGCCGGCTAAGCTCCGTCCGGTCAGGCTCTGGGGCCTCACCGCTGTCCCCCCGGCCCACGGGTCCGCGCCACCACTGCAGCCGGGCACACCCGCCACGGAGAGACTCTACACCTTTCTATTTGCAGCCGAGTTCGAAACACTAGCAAAGACTCACTTCCCACGGGTGGTGACATGAGGGTCAGGCCTGCGGGAAGGACTGCGCTCCAGGATCAACCAGATCTGCCCGGGAAGCTCCAGAGAGGAAATATCTAGACTCTGCAGGTCGTTAAGTCAGTCTTAAGTTCTCTACTTTGTCCTGCTAACATGCAATTAGTTATAGATGGTATATAAACAAGTACAGCTTGTTCCAATAAAACTTGACGTATGGACACACGTTTCACATAATCTTCTTATTTTACACAATAGTTTTGTTTTTTCTAGCCATCTTAAAAAATGTAAAAACTGTCCTTAGCTAGCAGACCACATGAAAAGAGGCAGCAATGGCTATGTGACTCCCAGGTCGAAGAGCGCTGACCTCTCAGGAGAAGAAACGCAGGGACACGGGCAGCGTGCACGCAGGGACACCAGGGCGCGCCCCGTCCCCAAAGGTGAAGTCCGGCCGAGTACCGACTAGTCCTCTGCGCCGCCCTCTTCCCCGCCGAACAGCAGCGTCGCCCTTCCTCGTGTTCTCAAAGCCAGGGTGGTGACGCGACTCGCCTTGGCCATTTGAGTATAAATGATTCAACCTCATCATTCTTTATAGCAGAGTAATACTCCATTTTAGAAAAAACCCCACATCTTCTTTATCCAGTCTAGAGTTGACAGGCATTTGTAAGTACTCTCTTTATTGAAGGAATCTCCTCCATCGCCACTTTCTAACACTTTACCTAGAACCCAACTTAAGCTGTCAGCATAAAACTCTTACTGGACGGAGGGTCTTTTGGGGCTTCTTTCCAGGTTTATAGTCACCGGACAACAAAACGGACAAGTCACACAGAGAAGGCGGTGAAGGTGTCAGTTTACTGGAGGTGGAAAGGAGGCCTCGGCGCGGAGCTAACAGAGGAGCGCACAGACTCCTGTTACACACACACACACGCACACGCACACGCACACACACTCTCCCCAGGACTAACCCGCTGCCTCTCAGCTCTATCTCTTCTCGCCAGACGTTACCTGAAGAACACTCATGGGCAGGCCCGAGGAGCCATGCAAGCATGTGAACTCTAATAGCTCTTTGAGGGTTGATCCAAGAATCAAAAGCTCTAGCATAAGATTTCTTATTCCTCTGATAATTGTGTCTTATTTTACAGATTTTAAAACTCTCTGTGGATTTTTTCCTTTTCCTGGAAAACCCATATTCTTCAGTAAATCAACTTTTCAGCCCAGTAGGTATAAAAACAGACTGTGCTGTGAATGTGCTTTAGCTTTACAGACTTTGCAGGCAAATGGAAAGAAAAGCAAAGAAATAAAGTAAAAGTGAGAGGTGTGAACTCTCCCCATTCATCTTAATGGAGTGCTAACCTTCCTGTCTCGAGGCGACCCTTTGAATTCTAGAACCATTAAACAATGAGCTGAAATCCAAACACTCAGTCTGGGAGTCAGGCCTCCTTGAGAAAGGACAGCTGTGGCCAGTTCTGACCACGCTTTAAGCTTAAGAAAGCAAACAAACCCACCGAACTGACTTGAGCTGTCCCCTGTCAGTCTCAGCCTTCAGAAACCGCCCGGAACGGCCCACCCCGTTCAAAAGATGGATGTGTGTGGAACGGGGTCTTTTAAGGGCCAGTGTTTAAGGCGAGGCCCACTAAACCAAAAACATGTTGTTCAAGTGCCTCAAAACTCTTCAAGTCGTAGTGACTGTTGGTCTTCAACATTTGGAGTGACACACCATGCCTCGTGCTGAGGACCACACGGGAGAAGAAGGCGGAGCAAAGCTGGTCATCGAAGTTTAAGAAGAACCCCCCGCCACACACACACACACACACACACACACACACACACACACTTCCAAAGCATTCTTCTTGATAGTCTCCTCATTTGGAAAAATCAAAGGACAGGGCCCAAACACCAATCCCTGCCGACTCTGTGCCTGGCAATTGGGTAAAAGCACAAGAGAGAAAGAAGAGACGCGCGAAGCCCAGTCAGAGGTAAATGACCCTCAGCCCTAGGACCTGGCCCACGTCCCACCCAGGGCAAATGCTGCCATTTCCCTCAAAGTCCAGACGGCACCGCTGCCTCACAGGCACAATGCTTAGAGACTGAAGGACATTTTATGAGACTAAGAAGCACCAAAATAGCAATTAGTATTCCAAGATTAATAGGGGCTCGAAGCAGCTGGGTAGGAGCTTTCCTCTCCCGCTTCTCCACTTCTCCAGAGCTCGGCCCGTCTAGCTAGTGGCTACGGCTGTAGGAACAAACAAATATTCCTACCAAAATGCAGAGGGAAAACACTGAGAAGTGAAATACTAAACCATTAGCACTGTCTTGGAGGATAGGGACTTGGGTAATTTTTGTTTGGTTCTCTTTGTCGTGATTCCTAAATTTTCCATACAAACATAGGTTACTGCTAAATGTTTTAATAAATATTTCTCATAGAAAAATGGCAAATACTCAACAAATACTATTTGATGGGCAGACTTATTATTAAGCAGGCTTTTGTGGGTTTTGATATATAAATTATACCATAAACCCCAGATTTCCTGGGACGGTTGTAAATATGGATATTCCACCCATTTGTTTAATTTAGCTTGGTATAGATGGTTACTCTAGACTCTTCTATCAGTTGTTTTAGTGTGATATATATGGATATTTTTGATGAGGCATGATACCAAATTACTGAAAACCGACATGATCCTACCTATCTGGTAACTGAGATCATACGCTGACTTGTGCATATAATGAATAATAAACTCAAGCTCTCTGGCTGTGTGGAGGTCAGGCGCGTGCTGTAAGGTACAGGGGGGTCACTGGCCAACGGCGTCGGGAGCCCCGCGGGGCCAAAATGAAGACTTCGGTTTCACTGGTGGAGAAATACAAAGGACAGAGCTGAGGAAGGTTAAAAGGCAAAGCAGAAATGGCCCAAGGTTTTTCTCTGTGGCAGGCCTTTGGCCAGTGAGCGCTGCTCAGCTGCCTGTGCGAAGGCGGCGGGCGGGCGGGGCGGGTCGTCGGCAGGTCCCGCCAGGTCCCGCCAGGCCCAGCAGCACCCAGGCCGCCGCGCCCCGGCCACGGCCCCGCAGAGCTGCGAGCCGGGCCGCGGCTCAGACCTCACCGTCCCTGCTCTGAGTGGCAGGGACAGAGGGCAGGGGCGGCCAGGCTGGCGCGGGAGCTCTTCCCCGCACAGCCCCCAATCTCCTCCTCACACATCGAGGGGCACAGCGGCGCCAGTGGACACCCCAAAGTCACAGGGGAAGCAAGCGTCTCAGTTTTAGTTTCCAGCGTGGACTGTGGTCTGTGCCACATGAAAAAAGACAGTAGCAATTATGCAGGAAGTCATACCTGTTATTTGTAAAAAAACAGACTAAAATACCCTCCTGTTAATTCACTTCTAACCCTTTATTCCTACAGAAAGCTTGCTGTTTCACCACCTAACTCAATTGGATTATTTTAGCAGATTTTGCTTAAAATAAAAGTCCCTGCACTGACGCATCACCCCTTCGGCAGCTGCCTGAACACACAGAGCAGGTGTCCCGAGAGCGGCCCTCCATTTTCTCTCATATTCTCCCCACAATATTTATTTCCTGGCCAAACTCACAGAAGAGGATCATCTTACAAGCATAGAAGATAGCATTTATTTTTGCATTTTAGATTCTCGTGAGCTTTCCCTTTTTGTTTCGAGTAGAACAGCAAAAGCACAGAATAATACGTGATTTCTGTGAATGCTTACATTTTTCTGCAAAGTTTCAAAGAAATATTTAATAAACACTTTTAAGATTATGCAATAAATGATGAACATTGTGTGTGGTGAGGCATGGAAAGAAAATGGGCAAAGCAGGGATTATACAAACACACAGGCATAACTGAAGCAGCTTCTACTAACTCTCAGATGCCATCAGCTGGTTTAAAAAAAAACAGATGAATATGCATTCCTCATAGTTTAAATTTTAAACTAATAGATGTTATTTCTGTGTACTATTAGGAGTAAAAAGCCAGCCATCATGGTGACTTAAGAAAATTAAAAAGTTGGCTAGAGATTTAGCTCAGCGGTTCCAGCGTCTGCAGGTCTCGAGTTCAATCCCCAGTAATCACATACTACAATTCTGGGCGAGGTGACTCACTCCCATAATCCCTGCACTCGGGAGGCAGAGGCAGGAGGAGTGCTGTGAGTTCGAGGCTTGCCTGGGCTACATAGTGAGTTCAGGGCCAACCTGAACTATGAAGCGAGACTGTCTAAAAAAAAAAAAAAAGAATAATTAAAAAGTGAAACTAAAAATACATGACATATTCCTATCTGTTTTGTGTTGCTTTCCAATGAAAACCAAATGTCACACAAAATAAAGAGAATTAAAAATTGTCATGCATTATAATAGTTGCTTGGTAATTGGAATACTTTATCTTTTATAAGAGCTTATCACCTATGTAGCGCATCCATCGCATAAATTCTCATCAGATAATTAGTTTTTAAAATATTGCTGTATGACTCATTCTCCCTCTTCTTTACTCCTGAGATTTTATAAAATGTATGTGTTCTCGCCCCAGTATCACGTTGAGACATGTAATAGAAAATACTGTGTGATATTTATGTCGAACTTTACTTGGGCGAAGAGCTGCCAAGCCTCAGTAGTCCTCGCTGAGCTAATCAGGTCAAACAAACTGATCCCCCCAGTCTTGACGCCGCCTTCCCTGCCAAGCCACGGCGGCGTCCGTCTCCGTGCTCCCCCGAGGCTCCTCCCGTCTCCGTGCTCCCCCGCGGCTCCTCCCACCTCGGTACTCCCCTGCGGCTCCTCCCGCCGCCCTGCTCCCCCGCGGGTCCTCCCGCCGCCCTGCTCTCCCGCGGCTCCTCCCACCTCGGTACTCCCCCGAGGCTCCTCCCGTCTCCGTGCTCCCCCGCGGCTCCTCCCACCTCGGTACTCCCCTGCGGCTCCTCCCGCCGCCCTGCTCCCCCGCGGCTCCTCCCGCCTCCCTGCTCTCCCGCGGGTCCTCCCACCTCGGTACTCCCCCGCGACTCCTCCCGCCACCCTGCTCCCCCGAGGCTCCTCCCGCCGTCGTGCTCCCCCGCGGCTCCTTCCGCCTCCCTGCTCTCCCGCGGGTCCTCCCACCTCGGTACTCCCCTGCGGCTCCTCCCGCCGTCGTGCTCCCCCGAGGCTCCTCCCGTCTCCCTGCTCCCCCGCGGGTCCTCCCGCCTCCCTGCTCTCCCGCGGCTCCTCCCGCAGCGTGACGCAAGTGCTCGCCTTGGTGAGACCTTCTCCTCCCGGTGCCAGAGCGGCCCTAACCCCTGCCGGCTCCTGTCTGCCAGATCTTCATAATTTGCCCTCTTGGAAATCCAAGACCATCCCGCATCTTCTCATTTCCCCGCTGTCCCCTTTACATCTCTGCTGAACTCGCTCCAATTTTTTTCCCAGAAAAAAAAATTCAATTTCCTTTTGTTAATGTCACCGTACAGTTTTCTTCTCCTTTCCTGCTCACTCTGAAGTCTATATAAGGGGGTGTGTGTGTGTGTGTGTGTGTGTGTGTGTGTGTGCATGTGTGTGTATGGTTGGTCCGATTTTCTTTTCTACTTTTCTTTTTTATATTTTGGTCTGCCAGATGCCCCACCTACGTCTGGAGTTCATCTGTGCGTCACAGTCTCACACCTGCCAGGTAGGGCTCACGTCTACAATCCCAGTTCGCGGTGAGACGGAGGCAGGAGTATCACAAGTCTGAGTGCCACTTGGAAAACAGTGAAACCCTATCTCGAAATAAAAAACTGTTTAGAGCGGGTTGGGGGCGTAACTCAGTACACAGGCCCCGGCTTCAATCCCTAATTCTGCAAAAATTAAGGACAATACACTTACACCCACACACTAAATTCTCTTAACATTAAGCATAATAAGATTATTTCTATTTAAAGATAATTATTATTCCATGATTATAACACATAAAATAAGATTTTACTAATTAAATAACAACTTAAGACTAAAGTTAAAATAATATTTCTATTTACCAGATTCAAATCACAGTTGTTTTTCCAATTCAGAACGGCTGTCATGAGGAATGATTGGTTCTATGAGTCAGATATTTAACAAAGTCACTATCATTCAAAGCAGTGAGTCAAGGAAAAAATAATTTTAAATAGTCATTTTAGTTTTCTCAGATCAATTAACTTATTAGACATTTACTAAGTACTCATATCTCTCTTAAATAGCTGGAAAAGACAGGAGACATATGAAATTCCACGAGCTTGTTAAACTAAGGGTTTTCTTTAGGCATAATTATAGCCAGCCATCTGAATCGCATATCCATACAAATCACATACTCAACACAAGAGAATAATAATGCCATACACAACACACACATTTAAGCTTCCTTGAAAAAATCACAGATGTTAAATTCCCATATCATTAATTTTTGAATGTGTACAGGTGGCTTCAGAATTTCCCTAAAAGCAGCATTATTTCCGTTAGGCGAAACAGAAATACTCCATGTCCATCAACAGGTCAAAGCATAATTGAAGTGTGTTACGCACATTCAGTGGAATATTATGTAGCCTTAAGAAAGGAAGGTAGGGCTGCGGTGGGCCTTAAAACACGAGGCGGAGTGGGGCAGCCAGACACGGGCGCGAATGGAAGCCTGCTCCTGCACGCAGTATCTCTAGAAGGGCAGACTCAGAGCGAGAGGCGGTCGGCAGCGATTCTGGGGGTGCGGGAGTTCGTACGCAGTGGCTACACAGTTTATGTTGGGGTGATGGAAAGGTTTTGGTCATAAATACAATACTATAAATGTACTGAATTCGCTGGGTTGTATACTTTCCATTGGCTAAAATACGGAATATGGTTCTAAGTATTTTTAACCCAATGTTAGAAACAAAAATTATATGTAGGAAAATAATGACCTCATTTTAAATACAGTGCTCAAATTCAGAGTCTGGTACCTACTTTTTTAAAACAAGCAGATAAATGAACAGTTAAAACCTATTTTAAGAAAGCAAATTCTCAGTTATAATTATAACACTCTCATGCTATTATATGTTTATGGTGCTCTAACTGAACTTCGAGTTCTCACTTATTTGGTTAGCCTTATAATCTGAGACTTGTTACTACATGAACAATCGAAGGTTTGAATTAGTCAGACTAGGGATTTAAGGAAATTTCATGAGATAAACTTAACGTCTGAATCAGAGGAGTTTATGGAGCAGATGGTCTAAGCTAAGAAGGGAAGAGCGGGCTCGGGGTAGCAGTGTGAACCAGCGGGGCCAGGCCCCACCCACTCTCTACACGCAAGCTTCATTTCCATTTTTTCCTTTCTATCTTCAAATTTTTTCTTTCCATTCTTTGCTTCCCTGGACCCCCTGCAGTTCCCCCGTCCCTTTCGAGATTTTCTTCCTATTTCATGCCTATTATACATTTTAGACCTTATGCATTTTCACCTTCTCACACTAGAGAAATGATATGGTATTTACCTATGTGTGTCCTCTTTCACTTACGAGTATGGCCTCAGTGTGCGTCTGTTTAGTTATAAAAGTCTAATTTATTATACTTTATGGGTGAGTAATATTCCACAATGGGTAATATGGTGACTATGCTTAAAAACAATGTTATAATTTTTTAAATTGAATTATTGCTACAGTTTAAATACACATCACAATCATATTCAACATTGGGAATTTACCAGTACATGACGTGAGTTAGTTACCATTTTTACCCATCCCTACCTCCCTTCAACCTCCCTACTCCCTATACACACCTGCTTTCTCTTTTTTAACATCATATTCTTTCTTACCCCTCATTACATACTTTTCCCTTTGACTTTTTCTACTGCACAATATCCCTCATACATTCTAGAGCTCATTTACATCTTTAGATTCTCATATCAGAGAAAAGATATGGTATTTGCACACCTGTGACCTATTTATTTGTTATTAGTGTGTCCTCCAGGTGTGTCCATTTTGTGCATAAATGACTCAAACGTCATTCTTTATGGCAGAATAATACTCCATTTTATTTTTAAAAATCACATCTTCTTTATCTAGTCTCCAGCTGAAGGGCATCTGGATTGTTTCCAAGATTAAGCTATCACACACTGAGCTGCTATAGATGTGGGTGCATATATGTTGCTATGTGATTCTTTTAATTCTTTCATGTAAATAACTAGCAGGGGAATAGCAGGGTCAAATGGGACCTCTAATCCTAGGGGTTTTGTTCTGTGCTTTTTGCTTTTGTTTTTTTGAGACAGGGTCTCACTTTGTAGCTTAGACTGGCCCTGAGCTCACTATGTAGCCCAGGCAACTCCGCAATCCTCCTGCCTCTGTCTCCTGAGTGTTGGGATGATGGGCGTGAGCCAGCAGGCCTGGTCCTATAATCCTAGTTTTCTGAGGAATCTCTACACTGATCTCCACAGGGGTTGTACCAAGCTACACGCCCACCGACAGGGGAGAAGGGTTCCTTTCTCCCCACAGGCTCGCCAGCATTTATTGCTGGTTAATTTCAAAATCGCAGCCATTCTTTGTGGAGAGAGATGAAACCTCAGTGTTGTTTTCATCTGTATCTCTTGTTTTAAAATCAAAGTGTATTAGAGACCTAAATAATGTGTTATAATTTTTGGTGTGTTGTCTTAAAAATAGCTAAGAAATAGAATTTAATTGTTCTTACAACTAAAATAAGAAAATGTATATGTTAACTGGTTCTGTTCATTCCACAGTGCACACAGATTTGAAGACCATCATGTTGTCAATTTAAATAAATCAACAGATAAATTCTAAGAAAGAAAAAAATTATTCAGCCTTAACCTTAGTTCTACTAAAATTGTGTCCTAGAATTTTTAATTTTAAAATCACTCACCTGGGTGAATCTCAAGCACTATAAAGTCTATGCTATACGGAAGGCATGTAGGAAACAGGGAAACATTCCCACATTTCACAGGAAAACAAAGCATAAAAGGACAGCCCCTCTACCCACATGCACGCTTGCACACACACACCCTTCGTGAACTCACCCTTCCGATGTGTACTAAGCGACCTGAAGTCTCAGTTGCCTTGAAGTTGTGGTCTGAGCAGAACAGACTCTCATTCTGATGCATTACACCTCCTGGTTAAGACGCAATTACTGCCTCTGACCACTTGACCCCTGTCCCTAAAACAGCCCTCGACCGCCCGCCTCTTCCGGTGGGAAGGTCTCCGCTCCACCTCGCGTGTCTGCGCCCGCCTCGCCGGCTCCTCATCCTGCCCCGTCCGGCCACAGGCTTGTGACTGCCGCGCTCACGCTCCTTGCCTACTTGCCTGTGGCGCCCTCGCTGCCAAGCTCAGGTCCAGCCTCTGGGCCCGGGTCTCCTCGCTACGCCCGCATTTGGAGCTCGTCCTGTGCCGGCTACTCACTGAACTACCGCCCACTTCTGCGGCTGGCCCAGGTGACCTTGTAGAGTCAACATAAGAAATCCCAGTGGCTCGCAGAGACAGGAATTCCTTCACACACTGGGGGCTGTGGTCACCTCTGGGGTGCACCCAGCCGAACTCCTGCAGTCCAGAGCCGATGGAGAGATTTTATTTCAAGTTCCAGAAAGGAAAGTATTCACCCGGGGGAGAAGCACTAAATTGACTCTATCTCCATTTTCAAAAGATCCAGCATTTGTTGAGGAGATTTACACACAAGAATACTTTCCCAAAGGCATCTTCCTAACCTGAAACCCCAAAGAATTCTTTACAGGCAAAGTTTTCAAAGAGCAACAATGAAGTTGTCATCCTGCATTGATAAACTGCCTGCTGGGGCCCTGGATGCTGGGTGAGAAAAGCCCCCGACGCGAGCTCGCCGTCCAAGTCCCTGGAGCCAGCAATGCAGAAAACTAGTAGCTTCTACTAATAAGTCAATATCTTCCAAGAAGAGCTGTTTTTTTATTACTGTTGGTTTGCGGGGAAATCTTAAAGAAAAAAAAAGAAGGCCATGTCAGATCTGTCCAGACCGTGAAATCCATCTGACATTATGATTCTGATGGGTCATTTGCAGGAATCCCTGTGAAAGATCTTATGAAAAGCAGGCCTCTCAGCAGCCTCGGGTCCCACATGGCGGGGGCCTCCCTCCGGCGGGCGAACAATGGCCTAGCCGCCGGAGTCCCAAACAGCGGCGGCCTCGGTGCCCACAGCTACAGCCCTCTGCGGGCCGCATCACGTCAGCTACGGCGAGCTGATCTCTGAGACCCCCGGAAAGCGCCTCTGCTGAGTGTCCAGCCCCGGAAAGCAGCAGCAGAGGCTGCACGACCTGTGTCACCTGCTCAGGGCGCACGCTCCGCCTACGGCAGCAGGGAGGGGCTCGGCCAGCCAGAGGGCCCGGTCAAGGGGCTCGAAGTGACAGCGTCACCCCCCACCCCGCCCGGAAGCCCTGGCGGGTTAATTTCCTCTCCAGCGGTCCCGGGAGAGTCCTCAGGGCTCTGGCTGTGTGAGCCCACAACAGCCCTGCGTGAGCCGGGGAAGGAGGCGAATGAGCTGTGCCCGGTGACTCTGCTGGTATCTTTGCCTCATTTCTGGAAATCAGTCCGGGGCGGCTAACCGTGCCCAGGAGGGCAGCGGCCCACTGTCGGGGAGAACGCAGAACAGACCAGGGCCGCCTCTGGCTCCAGGGCTCCTTCCTCTGAAATGCGTCCTCCGCCCTCTCTTCTCTGTCTTACCAAACTGATCCAGGTGAAACTTCAGGCAGCAAGTGAAAATTCTAGATCACCCGTTACATCTATTCAACAAAGATAAATCTCTAACCTGTGCCAGAGGGTGGAAAGAAGAGATTTAATGGGGAGTAACGTGTTCTACACAGCTAACGAGTCGCACACAGTGCTTGACTGTACGCGCAGCGTTACTGAAGAACAGGCTCCTGTTGCCGGAACGCAGTGACACTCCCGGAGCCGAAAGGCTCACCCGGGGCCACAGAGCTGCTAAGCGGAAGACAAAGCAAAAGCTTGGACTTAGTAGGCCTGACTTCAAACCTGTGTTGTCTTTTGTTCTGTTTTGTTTTGTTCCTTTGCGCTCGTTGGCTGTAGAATTTAAAACAAAGCAACAACAAAATACTAGATTCAAATTCTGACTTTGCTATTTAATATTTGCATAACTATAGGCAAATTATTTAAATTTTGTAAGCTTGCACCTTTTAAGGGGATGATAAAAATGATATCCAGTTCACAGAATTAACGAGCCTGAGTAAGGTTTATATTACATTGTTTAGAGTACTTTCTGTTCAGGAAATTCTCAAAATGCATGAACTACACATTACTTTTTCCTTGCTATTCTCCAGATCTTAACTCTTCATAGCAATTCTTTCACCAAAATACATCCTCCTCCCTAAACTTTTTATATTTTTGAGATGACTTTTGAAGTCTGTTTTCACAACAGCAAAAATCTCCAGGTGATTGCCCTGAGCCATTCAAGGTCACACAACTGAACTAATTAAGCTGTAGTCATTGTGTTTTCTAGAATGGTTTTTCTTAGAACAAAACAGTCCTCTCCCTTCCACTCATAAAAACATCGATGGCTGGTTTTAGTTTGTAAAATATCACTGGTGATCTTTTTAATAAATGAACGAATTCCGTATATATTGTTTTAGTGCACAGAAAAATGTCTTCAAGCCTTTGCTGAATCGCAGCGTGAAGACCATGACTCACTTTTTACTGTCTTAGCTCTCAGTTCAAAACTTGTGCCTTTTGTGACGCAGGTGACTGCTCCACACCTTTCCTCAGGCACCCGTGCTGCAGAAGGGACGCAGCTGTGGCCAGAGAGAGGGGCCTGCGGGCATCCGGGCAGCACTGGGCAGGGCCAGGAGCACCCCTGTCCTGTGTTGGGGCCACCTCACGCTACGGTGTGAGTCTGAGGAAAATCCACACACAGATCACCTGGGCCACCTGAGAGGCCTTCAGGTGGCTTCTTGGGACATTGACTTTTGGTGGCTAATTGGACAGTCACCGAGAAGTAACCAGATGAGAGAAATGTTATAGTAGCAGGTAGAAGTAGTGAATTTGATTTAATTAATTAATGTGGATGGATCAAGAAAAGCATGTCATTAAAAAGGGAGTGAAGTTTGCAGCACAAAATCATTTATGCAAAAAAACCAACTGCACGTAAGACGTGGTGTACTTTAGGAGGATGCATGAATATTTATCAGTGAGGGGCGTAAACCAAGATGGTAACGTGCTGTATACAGGGTAATATGGCAAACTCGGCTTCTCACAGCTCAGCACCAATGAAACCAAACTACAGGAGAGCTAACTACAGGCCGATTACAACAGGCACACCGAGAAGAGTACAAAGGACTCTGCTTTGAAAAGGTCAAAGCTTCGTGGAAGTCATGGCATTCTAGCTGCTAGAAAGCGGGCTTCGGGTGGGTGGGAGCAGGGAAGGCCTTTGAAGGTGGTCACTGGTTAAGCAAAGCCCGTGAGAGGGAGCAGAAGCGATTTCAGGAAAGGATGCCGTGTGCGCCCCATGTGGGCAGCCGCCTGCGACCCCGGCTCTGGGGAGACCGAGACGGGACCGGGTCCGAGGCCGGCCGGCTCCACGGCGAGTTCGAGGCCGGCCTGAGTGCACGGCAAAGCCCTGGCTCCGAGGGAACCGCGAACGGGGCTGAGAAGGCCGGGGAGGCCAGAGAACGCAGGGAGGTCGCGCAAGAAGCCACGCGACAGACCGACGGACGGCACCCTGCCGACAGCAGCAAGCCAGTGAGCGCTGTGGCTCGAGAAGAGACCCAGACTTGGAGAGGTCACGCTCAGAGCCGAGCTGCGAGGGCCGCCGCCGTGCGGAGCCGCAGGGTCGGTGTGCAGGCAGGCGGCGCCTGCTCGGAGCGGCCGCTGGACTCCGCCCGGCCCGCAGGAGCCGGAGGGACTCGCGGCCCCGAAGTCCGCAGTTTCAAGACTCGCCTTCAAGGGGACCCTGGCCTATTGGGAACTAAGAATGACATCATTTTTAGCAACAACTGTATATTAACGCCTACTGAGGTGACTTTTAAATCCTCGATACCCAGGCTTATCAACACACAATGAAGCAGAAGTCTTCGGGGGAGTCTGGGCACCCGGCTCTCGAAAACTGCTCAAGTGATTCCAACACCCAGTGGCGGCTGAGACTGCTGTCACCAACGCGCCTTCTTCAGAAAACTCAAGGGCCGGCGAGACTTTTCTTCATCCCACCTGCACGTTATCCCCAGCTAATTTCATTCTCTACTGAAGACCTCAAGCTCTAAATCACTTACATTAAAAATATGCATTATCCAGACCAGGGATTTAGCTCAGTGGTTCTGGCATCTACCTGGCAAGTGCAAGGTCCCAAATTCAATCCCCAGTACCACACGCCACAGTGCCGGGCATGGTGGCTCACGCCTGTCATCCCAGCACTCAGGAGGCAGAGGCAGGAGGATTGCTGTGAGTTTGAGGCTTGCCTGGACTACATAGAGAGCTCAAGACCAGCCAGAACTACAAAGCGAGGCCCTGTCTCAAAAAACAAACAAACAAACAAACAAACCACAGGGCCAGAGATTTAGCTCAGTGGTTCCAGCACCTGCCTTGCAAACGCAAGGCCCTGAGTTCGATCCTGGTAACCACATACAATGCTGGGCGTGGTGACTCATGCCCACCAGCAATCAGTACCACATACCACAGTGCCAGGCATGGTGGCTCATGCCTGTCATCCCAGCACTTGGGAGGCAGAGGCAGGATTGCTGAGTTTGAGGCTTGCCTGGGCTACATAGTGAGCTCAGGGTCAGCCTGAACTACAAAGCAAAAAAAAAAAAAAGAAAGAAAGAAACAACCCACAGAAGCATATTTTTTAAAAAATAAATATTAGTAATCCCATTCCCTCCTAAAAGTAATCCTTCTGGAATTTATGTATATATTTCTTTCATTCTTTTGTCTAAATGTAATATATCTTGTATAAACTTGAAATCATGATTTATAGTTTGATATTTTTCAGCAATACACATACATTGTATTGCAGATCATTTAAATCCACAGCACAATATTCCATTGATGTTACATGATTTGCACAGCATTTCTCCTGATGTTGGACATTTGATGAGGTTCCTTGAGTTTTGTGGGGGCGGTTAATGCTGCATTGAAGATCTTTTACTACAGTTTTATCAAATATTTCTGAAATATTAACTGTATGAAGTACTCACAGAAATACAATTTCTGAGTCAAAATACTGTATAGAGGCATTTCTAAGGCCTTTGATATAAAAGGATCACCAGCCTGCCTTCCTACAGTGGTGGGATAAATTTACATTCTCACCGTGAGAACATTTCCTAAGTCTATGCTATCACCAAGAAATAGCTATTTGGGGGAATTGTCTACCCTGAAGCTTCTTAAATCCGTTTAATTCTTCTGTCAGGATTACTTTGCATCCACACGTCAGTAGTGACGTTCCCTTAGTCAGAGAGACCCTCGCCAGCCCTCAGGACAGCACAGGTAGGTAGTCAGGGCTGGTGCTGCTTCCCAGGCCGGTCTGCGCCTGTCACGATGCCAAGGCGGAGAGGGGAGGGCAGGGGCCGCCCCGCACCCAACTGCACTCAGCCCGGAGGCACTGCCAGCTCCTCCCACCGACTCTGCCCGGGGCTGTGAGTGTGGACCCCAGGGGTGCAGAGGAGGAGGAAGAGGAGGAGGAGGAAGGGGGGAGAAGGAGGAAGAGGGGGAGAAGGAGGAAGAGGGGGAGGGGGAGG
>PVIC010020786.1:0-29182 GCA_004025085.1 Thryonomys swinderianus | reverse complement strand
GGGTTAGCTCAGTGGTTCCGGCGCCTGCCTCGCAAGCGTAAGGACCTGAGTTCGATCCCGGTTACCACATATAATGCTGGGCGTGGTGGCTCACGCCTGTAATCCCAGCACTCGGGAGGCAGAGACAGGAGGATTGCTGAGTTCGCGGCGGCTTGCCTGGGCTCCATAGTGAGCTCAGGGCCAGCCTGAACTACAAAGCGAGACCCTGTCTCCAAAAAGAAAAAAAGAAAAAAATAGATAAACCTTTAAATTTTATTAAAGGTTATTTGTGGAGGAAGGAAACAAATGGGTGGAGAGAGAAAGTAACCTCTGACTGCACTTTATGTACTTTGTTTTCTAAATATGTCTTTGGAACCAAGTAAATATATCACAAAGCAAAACTGTATATAAAAGAATTTCCTAATAATATTAAACATTTTCTTCTGTATTTCCTAATGACCAGGCTGAAAGTATTGATTCTCAGTGGCACCAACAGGATTAGTTGTTTTGACTCACTATAGATATATCACAGTTGCAGAATTTTATACCTGATGATACACTATATCATCAGGTATAAATCAATCTATTGGGCTGGAGATTTAGCTCAGTGGTTCCAGCACCTACCTCGCAAGCACAAGGCCCTGAGTTCGATCCCGATAACTACATACAATGCTGGGCATGGTGACTCACGCCCACCAGCCATCAATACCACATACCACAGTGCCGGGTGTGGTGGCTCACACCTGTAATCCTAGCACTCGGGAGGCACAGGCAGGATTACTGAGTTCTAGGCTTGCCTGGGCTACATAGTGAGCTGAGGGCCAGCCTGAACTGCAAAGTGAGACCCTGTCTCAAAAAAAAAAATCACATAAAATCAATCTATTAAAAACCTTTACATCCAGGATTTAATTTATAAATATCAATTGGAATATATGAAGTATATTTAAAAATTTATACATAGGTGCTAACTCTATCAATGAAAAGGCCTAAAAATAATTCCCTAACATCTAAGTTGTGGTCTTAAAACGTTATTTTCCACTAAAAAGAATTGGGGCTCTTTGGAGAAATGGCCAATACCAAGTAAGAGACAGGAATTACACAAAATGACCTTTGAACTTGTAACCAAAAAGCAAGGGCACTACAAAATAACTGGAACCCAAAATGGAGGACTTTTCACTGGCCAGAGATGGAACGGCTTGAATCATAGTAAGGATAATAAAACAATTCATTAAGACATAAAACTGTTTCTCTAAGTCGGTAAATGGTACACAAAAAAGACATAACTCATTGGTCACATTTGGGTGATGATACCAAAGCAACTCTTTTGTCTGAAAATGAGCAAATGTGTCAATAAAACCCTCAATCACTTATCCTGTCTTCTGTATAACATATAACTCCATGGTAACCAAATAATAGGTGAGGGGCAATTTCTCTTTATAAAAATATTCCATCTAGCCGGGTGTGGTGGCTCACGCCTGTAATCCCAGCACTCAGGAGGCAGAAACAGGAGGATTGCTGAGTTCCAGGCTTGCCTGGGCTACATAGTGAGCTCAGAGCCAGCCTGAACTACAAAGTGAGACCCTGCCTCAAAAAAAAAAAAAAAAAAAGTATTCCATCTAATCAACAAAGAAGAGTAACAAAATTTAGATATAAGTATTTTGCAGCCATTAATGAATTAATGGAGCTAAGCATTAATTAAAATGACCAACACAGAGACAAATGTGCATTCATGTCTATTGGTGGAAGTAACTAGGAAGTAAAGAGAAAAAAACCTCAAACTGATCTAACTTCTAAATCTACTGGCTTACAAGAAAAATATATCAGAAGACCATGTTATATACCATAATAGGGTTAAGTACTAGTCGTATTATATCCCACAGTGGGGTTACCAGTCCCCCTAACAGGAGCCAGTGGTCCTTGTAGAAACTGCTCATTTCAGTCTGAAATGGGGGAAGTACCAGCTGAAGATGGAACATGTTTGTGCTAGAAAGTGAGAAAGTGCTGGAAGAATGATAGGGTCATGCCAAAAAGAGAAGGAGCCAGCCTGAAGAAACTTTTACTAGTCACACTGAAGATAACTTGAACAGGAATATGAATAATGACAGTGATGGATGACAGCACATTGAAAAAAGAAAAATCACCCATCTTAGTAATAAGTGATTCATGCAAGAATCATCAGTGAACACGACTTCATGAAAGTTTTTGAGGAATGGATATTCAAAGTTGGGCAACCTCCTCAAAATGTTAAACATATAATTTCAATACTGTTTATCTGCACAAAATGAGAACCTACCTCACCATAAAAACTTGTACATGAGTGTTCATATCCGTATTAGTCATAATAGCCAAGACCAAATGTCTTTCAGCAGATAGATGGATATACAAAATGTCCTCTATCCACACAATGGAATATTCCTCCATAAAATGGAATCAAGTGAACCTTGAAAATATGCCAAATGAAAGAAAAAAAAAAGGTCACATTTTGTGTGATTCTATTTACATGAAATGTCAAGAACAGTGAGGCCACAGAGGCAGAAAGTAAATAAGGCTTACCAGGGAGTGGAGGAAGGTGAGAATGAAAAAGGACTAATAAAAGTAGAGGTTTCAGGGCCAGGGATGTAGTTTAGTGGTGCCACCGCCTGCCTGGCAAGCATAAGGTCATGAGTTCAATACCTGGTTCCACAAAAAAAAAAAAGGGGGGGGAGTTTCCTTTTGGGGTGATGAAAATGTCCTAGCATCAGATAATGAGGACAATAGCACAATTACAAATATACCAAAAACTACTAATTTTACAATCTAAATGGCTGACATATGATATTGAGTTACATCTCAAAGGTAATTCAAAAAGTAGATAATGAGGGCTGGAGATTTAGCTCAGTGGTTCCAGTGCCTGCCTAGCAAGTGCAAGGTCCCTGGTTCGATCTCCAGTAACCACATACAACAATACTGGCCATGGTGACTCAGGCCCACCAGCAAGCAGTACCACATACCACAATGTTGGGTGTGGTGGCTCACACCTGTAATCCCAGCACTCAGGAGGCAAAGGCTAGAAGATTGCTGTGAGTTTGAGGTTTGCCTGGGCTACATAGTGAGCTCAGGGCCAGCCTGAACTACAAAGGGAGACCCTGTCTCAAAAAAAAAAAAAAAGGTAGATAATGAAGGAACCAGGGATGTAGCTCAATGGTGGACCATTTGTTTAGCATGTGCAAAACTTTGGGTTCAACTCCCAGCACCACCACTACCACTATCTCCAGCAAAAAAGAAAGATAATCAAGTTTAGTAGCTCATACTTATAATCTCAGTGCTCTGAAAGGCTGAGGCAGGAATATCACAAGTTTGAGCCCATCCGGGCAATTAACTTAGCAATTTTTTTTTTGAGATAGGATCTCGCTTTGTATTTCAGGCTGACCCAGAGCTCACTATGTAGCCCAGACAAGCCTCAAACTCAGCAATCCTCCTGCTTCTGCCTCCCTCATGAGTGCTGGGATTACAGGCATGAGCTACCACACCCAGCACTGTGTTACATGGCTACCAGGGATCAAACTCTGGACCTTGCGCTTGCAAAGCAGGTACTAGAACCACTGAGCTAAATCCCCAGCCTTGACTTAGCAATTTAGCAAGGCCCTGTCTCAAAATAAAAGAGGGCTGATGATGTAGCTCAGTGCAAAGGCCCTGGGTTTAATCTCCAGTACCACAAAATGCGTAATCAAGATGTTTAAGGAGACCAAGTCTATACAAATGGCTAAGCTGAACAAGAAGAATGGACTCAAAGAATCCAACCCCAGGCTGGTAAGTAATATGGGCCTAGCTTTAGATAAGTCTGTGATAGATGAGTATCATGGAAGCAACAGGACTACGGCATGGTAGCATGTAAAAGACATTTGATCTGTGACAAAAGGAACGAAACTTGCCAGGGATCAGCAACATTAGGACAGTGATAAGGTATGAAGAGGACAGGGGAAGGGTTATCAGTCTTACGTATGAGATGTTCATAACCCTGTCTCCCAACAGAGCCAAAGGGACACAACCTTTCCCAAGACATTCCTGAAGGCCCTATGGGATGCCCTCCCCGAGGGACAGGCTGGGCACCTGTGTGCTCAGAGCTGACGTCTGTCCTACTCACCTGGAAAGCTCCAAATGGGGACTCTGCCTTCTGCCAGGCATGGCTCTTCCATCTCCAGCCTGAGGATGAGGTCTGGCTTAGTAATCTGCTGCCCTGATCATGAGAAATGACAGATACCTCCTTAGTCTTCAGAGCCCAAGACAGAGAAAATTACAGTTTGGGAGCAACACAAGGGACCTACTGTTTGACACTGTGGTAAAGTCAAATATTTAACCTGAGTTTTAAGTTCCCAAGGTACCTTTTCAGGAGAGAAAAGGAGAACACTGAGAAAGAAAAGGCTCTCACTGGTTGCAATGGTCATAAACAGCCACATTTCCCAAGGAAAGTTCTTACCCAAGGAAGCAAAGTGGCTGTAGGTCTCCAGCATCACATTTCTGTACAGGGTTCTCTGTGGAGGGTTCATGTACTGCCACTCCTCGTGGGTGAAGTCTACAGCCACGTCTTCAAATGTCACTAGTTCCTGTAATGGCAACATTGCTTTTATAGTAAAACACTGACCACTGGGTAATGAGGATAGAGTGTAAGGGAATTTCTCATTGGGTTCCAAGCTCATCATGATGAATTAATACAGGACGTCTACTTCAAAGCAAGCTAGGGGCCTACTCTCATCCATCCTGAGAGAAACTACTCCATTACATAGTAGGAAATTTAAGATGATGTGATATTGGCCCAAGGATAGATAGTCCAGTGGAACAAAAAGAATCCAAACACAGACACCTGCGCTATGACTGTCGGCACAGTAAAGTAGTGGAGAGGGTGATGTTTTCAATAAATGCTGGATTGATCATTGGATATTTGTCATCCGGCCTGGGCCAGTTACCAGCGTTGTCCGACGACCTCGGGAGGGTGAGCGGGGACGCGGAATCACAACTCCCAGACTCCATGTCATTGAGAAGCTTCTCCTATTTATTATGGAAGTTACAGACATTTATATAGGGTGGTTTGTGATGTGATCGGATGAGAGGGAGGGAGCAGTGCTCACGGCGAGGTGGGTATGATTAGGAGCAAGGGCGGAAGTAGCATTTAGCAATGTATGATTGGTCTGCATCACCTGCATCACCTTCTTAAAGGGTCACTACCTAATCATCCGCCAGGAGAGAGAGAAGAGAAGAAGTGGAAGCACCTGCAGAAAGGTTTGGCCACAGATATTTGAATGGGAAAAAATGAAATTTCACCCGTTACCATACACACAAATCAGCTACAGTAATCTCTAAGTCTAATGTGAAAGAGGCACAGTAAAGTATCTGTAGAATAACGGTAGGTAGAGATGAGGGAGATGAGGGGAAGGGGAAGTAGAAAGGACCAGCATGTGAGATATATATATATATATATATATATATATATATATATATGTATGTATGTATGTATATATACACACACATGTATATATATGTATATTATATATATACATATATTATATATATACACACACACGTGTATATATATGCCAGCTCCTTTCTCTGCTCTCTGTGTGCTGACTAAAAATCAGTCTTTTGACTAGTTTACGACCCAATCAGCTGCAAGGGTCTCCCTGCAATCTTAAGCCCAAGCTGGGGCCCTGAACACTTTCAGACACTGATAAAGGTCGTGCCCAAAACAAACTGGTCCCGGCCCTAAGCCGAATTCCTTAAACCCTCATATAAACTCATCCCTTGGTCCCTTTCACTGGACATGACTAGAAAGACATCCCCTTCCTCTCGCTGTTGTGAGGACAGCACAACCTGTTCCAAATTCCCCTCATAAATGCTTAGGACGGATCACCTGAGCATGAGTGCAACTAGGAATCCAGAGCAGCCCCATTTCCAGATGGTCCAGGGCACTCTTTTCTGGGAATTCCCCTGTGGCCACCCGGGTGCCCACTCCAGCTGTGGGTCTGGCAAGACTACACAATTATACAGGAAACGTTTTCCTAAGCTTAGGGTTAAGGGACAAATTCTGAGAAAATACATGAAAAGCACCTCTCATAAAAGAAGAGGCTCGTAGACACTATGAGATGAAAAGGCCAGTCACAAAGAAGACATTATCTGTGATGTTCACAAATGATTAAAAGAATCTTATCTGGAATATTTAAAATTTGTAATATTTATAACATCAGTGAGCCACAAACAAACTACATGTTGTGCAGTAGGTTTACTGTGTGCTGGCTACCAGCTTGCCTGAGGTAGATGCAATGGAACACCATGCATGCAAGTTAAGAGGGCTTATTCTTTTCCACAGGCAGCAAGTGCTGAGGCTTGACTCCAGGGCTTTGTGCCTGCTAAGCAAGTCCTCTACCACTGAGTTGCACCCCTAGATCTTAGGCAACTATATTTTTAATCAACAAACCCTGAAAAAAACCTAAATGCTTTTCAACTAATGAACAGATAAACAATCTGGAACCCACACATGATAATACTGTTATACAATGAAAATGAAGGAATCGATGCAGGCAACAACATGGATGGACCTCAAATGTACTATGCTAAGGGAAAGAAGCCAAATTCAACAGGCCATTTGCTATGTGGTTCCATTTATAAAACATTATTGGAAAGGCAAAATTTGAGAGGCTAAAAATCTATCAGTGATTAGGGGACAGGGTATAGCAAGGGGCAGCTACAAAGGGAGGTAATGGAACTCTTCTATGTTTTCTTTGTGGCAGTGGTTGCATAACTATGGCTTTGCCAAAATTTAAAAACTGTACACCCAACTTTTTACTGTATGAAAATTGTACTGTGTGTAAAGCATACCTTAACTTTTCAATTAAAAATTAAGGTACCTCCAGGTAATCTAGAATGATTGTATGTGTATAAACTCAAATCTCTGTCAATATCCTCCAAAAACCTATACTGATCAACACAAAGAGTATATAAAGTGACACATAATACTACTACAAATTTCCAATTACCAATAAATACAAAACAGGTGCCAAATTCCAGCTGAGCTGTCTTTCAAACAAAGGAACAAAAACAGTCTATCCATTCAAAGCTGCTTTAAAAACAATAGAAAAGGAGAAACCATTTCTGAGAACTAAGGCTGGGGATGTTGCTCAGTGGTAAAGTACATGCCAGCATTCATGAGTTCCAACCCCAGAACCATAAAACAAAACAATTATGGAAAAACAACATTTCAGCTGACAAAATCTCGCCCCACAACAATGACAGCAAAATGAGAAGCTGTCAAGCTCTTATCCTCCCACAGGAAACATACAAAACAAGAAGAAATTACCACAATTATCTCTGTCAGAACTCTGGAAAACAAAGGCTTGCAGCAATCAAGCAAAGGTAGAATGGAGAAAAAGGCAATGGGGGGGGGGGCAGTGGCACTTTTTACCTGCCCTTGCTCCATCCATTCCCTGATGTGCAGCTGCTGGCACTGCAAGAATCACCCAGGTAACCAGTGAGTCCCTGGGCCTGAAGGCAGCAAAGCAGACCCGATTCACATTCTCCTCCATCTGAAGGCTTCCAAAGGACTGGTGCGATGTACTTAGCTGTCTTGTGGAACTTGGAACTTGGAGAGGTAAAGCAGTGGGCCCTTCTCTAAAGGGCTGCAAGGTAGCGAAACTGTACAGATCGGGGCAAAAGCCACACATACATCAGAACACAACTGTCTGAGAGGAACAGCTGGGAGAGGAGGTCTTGAAAATTCAGATATTTGAAAGCACCTATGTGCAAGGGAATCTAAAAACACATTTATGTCCAGCATAAGACCCATTCACAAGTGACCAGAAAAGCCTGTAATCTTTCACATCAGGATGCTCCACAGACCATGCGAACACAGCGGATTCCTAAAGGAGCACTCCAGCATTGATCCAATCTGTAGATTAATACAGGTGTTCAAATTTCTGTTTGTTGCTTTACTTGTTTGTTGATTTGTTTAGCTCTTAGTATTCAAGGTACATTCTACACTTGATCTTAGCCAAAAGGCCGAGAAGCGATTCAAGGTACATTCTAGACCCAAAGACACAAATAAGATAAAAGAGAAAGGATGAAAAGAAATACTGTATTCAGGACCAGAGATTTAGCTCAGTGGTTCTGGCAACTGCCCACCAAGCACAAGGTCTTGAGTTTGATCTCTGGTAACCACATACAACGATACCGGGCATGGTGACTCATGCCCACCAGCAATCAGTAGCGCATACCACAGTGCTGACATGGTAGCTCAGGCCTGTAATCCCAGCACTTGGGAGGCAGAGGCAGGAGGATTACTATGAGTTCGAGACTTGCCTGGGCCACATAGTGAGCTCAGAGCCAGCCTGAACAACAAAGCGAGACCCTGTCTCAAAAAAAAATACTCTATTCAATATAAATGATATCCAAGAGACAATTGGGCTGGCTACACTAACATCACTACACTAACATCAGACAAAAACCCTTACAAGACAAAAAGAAAGATGTTATCTATCAATAAGGAGCCAGTTAATCAAGGAGCTATAACATGTAGAAGCATATATACACCAAACAACATAGCCAAAAACATGAGGCAAAGTTGGCAAAAGGCAAAAATAGGTAGCTTTACAAATAATAGCTAGAAACATCAATGTAGTATTTTTATTTCACACTAATAAGGTCAAAGAGGACTTGAATAACAGTATAAACCAATTAGACTTCAAATTATTCATAGAACACGCCACGTAATAATAATACATATTCTTCTCAAGCGCACATGGAACACTTTTCAGAATAGACCATATGTTAGCCCACAAAATAAATCTCAGTAGCCGGGTGTGGTGGCTCACACCTGTAATCCCAGCACTCGGAAGGCAGAGGCAGGAGGATTGCTGAGTTCGAGGCTTGCCTGGGCTACATAGTGAGCTCAGGGCCAGCCTGAACTACAAAGCGAGACCCTGTCTCAAAAAAAAAAAAAAAAAAAGTCTCAGTAAAGTAACAAAGATTAAAGGCATGCAAAGTCTATCTTTCCAATCTCAGTGGGATGAAACTAGCAATCAAAACTAGGAGAAAAACTGGAAATTCATAAATGTATGAAAATTGAAAAACACACTTCTGAACAACCAATGGGTCAAAGTACAAATTATAAGGAAATTACAAAATATCTTGAGACAAATAAAAATGGGGTAGAGTCCTAAGACAATGCCTCAAGGGAAATACATAGCTATAAACACATTGAAAAAGGAGCCATCCAATCTAATAACTTCAAAGCTCCTAACTTACAGAAGTACTTTTATTATTCATGGTGGGCCTTGATGGCTTATGTTGATGAAGTTACTCCTCCTGGGCTCCTATATAGTTTAAACTAATGAAGTAACTCCAGATAGGGGCAGCCACAGTATAAAACCCTATCACGTGATTACTGGGTATTTTAGTCCTTTTTGCTGCTGTAAGAGAAAACTTGAGACTAGATGAGTTATAGTCACTGGAAATGTATTGGTTCACAATTCTGGAGGCTAGTAAGTCCAAGATCAAGAGGTCATCATCTGGCAAGGCTACTTGTTAGATCATCCTGTGGCTAAAGAAAAGTGGGGGCAAACTTTTTTTTTTTGAGACAGGATCTTGCTATGCAGTTCAGGCTAGTTTTGAACTCTTAGCAATCTCCCTGCCTCAGTTTTGCGAGTGGTAAGATTACAGGTGTGGACCACCACACCCAGCAGACACACCTGGTTTGTTTGGGTTTTTTTTTTGGTTTGATCTTTTTTGCTGTACTGGGGATCAAACTCCAAGGGATCAAACTCCAGCCCTTGTGCGTCCAAGGTTGCATGGTACCACTTGAGCTAAATCCCCAGGCCCTGGGGTTTTTTTTTTTTTTTTTGAGACAGGGTCTCGCTTTGTAGTTCAGACTAGGCCTGAGCTCACTATGGAGCCCAGGCAAACCTTGAACTCAGCAATCCACCTGTCTCTGCCTCCCAAATGCTAGGATTACAGGAGTAAGCCACCACACCCCGGTACTGTGAGGTGTGATACTGATTAATGGTGGGTGTGAGGCACCATGCCCGGTATTGTTGTTATGTCGTTACTGGGGAATGAACTCAGGACCTTGCACTTGCTAGGCAGGCATTGGAACCTCTGAGCTAAATCTCTGGCCCACACACCTGTTTTTAACAGCACCAATCCTACTAAAGTTAGAGCTTTCACAACCTAGTCACCTCCTAAACCAGTGATGGCAAACCTATGGCATGTGTGTCACAGCAGAGTGTTGGTATCATTGAAAGTTCTAAAATGTTTGCCATCACTGGTCTAAAGGTTCCACCTCTTAACAATAAGTAGCAATAGATTCCAAAATGAGCTTTGAAAGAGACACTGAAATCATAGCAGGTTCAGGCTTTTAGCCACATGATAATAGCCCAACCTCCAGAGAAAAGAGAGAAGCTGGAGATTGGAGTTTATGGTAAAAGATACATTCAATCATACCAGTGTAATAAAACCCTCACAAAATCCCTGGACACAAAAGCTCAGGTGACCATCCTGTTTAGCAATACTTTGTATATTATCATTGCTCAGTATGCTAGGAGGGGTGATACGAGACTTTACGATTAGGATCTTCCAAAATCTTACACTATCTCTTTTTCACAGCTGACTGCAATCTATACTTTTCAATATAATGAACTATAGCTGTGAGTAGAATGGCTTTCAGTGAGTTTTGAGTCCTTTCAGTGAATTATAGTATCAAACCTAACACTGGTTTCAGAACAGCTGAATTTACAGTGGGAAAAGTGAGGATGTTCTCTATGAGAACTGTTCCATCTATCTTCAGGGCTGTCAGGTTCATCACAGAATGATACAAAATCACAAAGATGTAGTAATATCCAATTTGTAAGTTTAATGAGATCCTAAAAAAGAAACAAGCTTTTTTTTTTTTTTTTGAGATAGGGTCTCGCTTTGTAGTTCAGGCTGGCCCTCAGCTCACTATGGAGCCCAGGCAAGCCTCAAACTCAGCAATCCTCCTGCCTCTGCCTCCTGAGTGCTAGAATTACAAGCATGAGCCACCACGCCCTGGTACTGTTGGTATGTGGTATTGATTGCTGGTGGGCGTGAGTTACCACACCCAACATTGTATGTATGTGGTTTCCAGGATCAAACTCAGGACCTTGCGCTTGCAAGGCAGGCGCCGGAACCACTGAGCTAAATCTCCAGCCCAAGAAACAAGCTTTTAAATGGTACCAAAAAAGGTAGTACTGGCTGGGGTTGTAGTTCAGTGGCAAACCACTTTCTTAACATCTGAGGGTTGTTGGGATTCCATCCTCAAAAACAAAAAAAAAAATAAAAGGTAATACTAAAGATCATATGGGGGAGTAAAATTATCAAGATGTGATATGTATATGTATTAACCCCCAAGCTGAATATAATCATTATGTATGGAAAACATATACTAATAATTTTTTTAACACATCAGTATATGCCGGGCGTGGTATCTGACACCTATAATCCCAGCACTCAGGAGGCAGAGGCAGGAGGATTGCTGAGTTTGAGGCTTGCGAAGGCTACATAGTAAGCTCAGGGCCAGCCTGAACTACAAAGCAAGACCCTGTCTCAAAAAAAAAATCAGTATGCAAGAATAGCTATAAAAAGCTAGAAAATAAAAACAGAAGGAAAGAAAGCTCTACCAGATACCAAAACATACTTTTATCTAGATATGTTTTCAAAGTCCAAAATAAAAGACCACTTTTTAATAAATAGTGCTAGGGCAACTGGAGAAACATCTGGAAAATATTACATGAGATTCATATATCATACCATGCTCAAGAATAAAACCACATGGATATGTGAACTACACAGACAAAAGTGAAACTAGGGCTGGGGATTTAGCTCAGTGGTTCAGCCATCTCCCAGGCAAGTGCAGGTCTGAAGATTGATCCCCAACATCACATATCACAATGCCAGGCGTGGTGGCTCACACCTGTAATCCCAGCATTTGGGAGGGAGAGGCAGGAGGGTTGCTATGAGCTCAAGGATAACCTAGGCTACACAGTGAGTTCAGGGTCAGCCTGAACTACAAAGCAGGACTCTGTCTCCAAAAAAAATAGATGTGTTTTTTTTTAATAAGATGGAGTATTACTCTGCCATAAAGAATGATACGTTTGAGTCATTTATACTCAAATGGACATATCTTGAGGACACATAAGTGAAATAGGTCACAGATTTGTAGACCCAAGATCTTTTCTCTGGTATGAGAATCTGAAGATGTAAATGAGTTCTAGCATGTATGATAGATTTTGTAAAATAGAAAATATTCAAAGGGAAAGGGGTAGGAGAAAGTAATGAGGAGAAAGAAAAAATATGATCTTAAAAAAAAAAAAGAAAGGGCTGGAGATTTAGCTCAGTGGTTCCAGCACCTGCCTAGCAAGCACAAATTCCCTAGTTCATTCTCTAGTAACCACATACAACAATACTGGGCGTGGTGACTCAAACCCACCAGTAATCAGTACCACACACCACAATGCTGGGTGTGGTGGCTCACGCCTGTCATCCCAACACTTGGGAGGCAGAGGCAGGAGAATTGCTAAATTCCAGGTTTGTCTGCCCTACATACTGAGCCCAGAGCCAGCTTGAACTACAAAGCAAGACCCTGTGAAAGAAAGAAAGAAAGAAAGAAAGAAAGAAAGAAAGAAAGAAAGAAAGAAAGAAAGAAAGAAAGAAAGAAAGAAAGAAAGAAAGAAAGAAAGAAAGAAAGAGAGAGAGAGAGAGAGGGAGGGAGGAAGGAAAGAAGGAAGGAAGGAAGGAAGGAAGGAAGGAAGGAAGGGAGAAAAGAAAGCAAGCAAGCATATGTATCTAGGGGATGGGTGTTTATAGGGTAGATAGGGAAATGTGTAAAAATGAGAATTAACTCATGTCATATACTGGTACATATTTCCAATGTTGAGTGTGATCATGACATGTATATAAAATGTACTAATAAATAATTTAATTTAAAAAAGTGAAATCAGCTGGGCACGGTAACGCACACCTATAATTCCAGTTACTCACAAGACTGGAGCAGAAGGATAGCATGTTCAAGGCCATCTAGGTAACTTAGCAAACTTCTGTCTCAAAGTAAAAATCTTTTAAAAACTGAAGCTGTAGCTCAGTGGTAGAGCACTTGCCTAGCATGCAGGAAGTCCTAGGTTCAAACCCCAGTACCACAAACAAAACAAAACAAAAAATCTAGAAGAAAGCACATGCAAAAGCCTCTATGATCTGAGGCAGGGAAATACTAACTATGACTAAAACCTAGATGTAATAAAAGACTGATTAAACAAATATAACCACAGTAATAGAAAACACTTTTGTAAATTCAAAAATTTAAACCCAGCTGGGTATGGTGGCTCACACCTGTAATCCCAGCACTCGGGTGGCAGAAGCAGGAGGATTGCTGAGTTTGAGGCTTTCCTGGGCTACATAGTGAGCTCAGGGACAGCCTGAACTACAAGGTGAGACCCTGTCTCAAAAAAAAAAAAAAGTAGGAAAAAAATTTAAGTCCAAAGACAAAAGACAAACTAGGTAAAAAACATACATCACAGATAAAAGGTCAATATCCTTGATATCAAAGAGCTCATAAAGATAAAAAGGAATAAAGCCAAATACTTGACAGAAAATTAGAGGGAAATAAAAAGCTGTGTGCACCACGGTACATACCTATAATCCCAGCTACTCTGGAGGGTGAGGTAGGAAGCTCACAAATTCAAGGCAAGCTTGGGCAACTTAAAAAAACACTATCTCAAAATAAAAAATAGGGCAGGGATTTAGCTCAGTGGCACTACACCTCCCTCACAGCGTAAGGTCCTGAGTTTTATCCCTGGTACCCAAAACATTACAAATTAGAAATATAGACAAAGCCAAGTGTGGTAGCACACACCCGCAATCCCAACACTCTGGTAAATTGAAGCAGGAAGCTCACAAATTCAAGCACATCTGGACAACTTAAAATAAAACAAGGGTTGAGGCTACATAGCTCAGTATGAAGCCCTGGGATCAAACCCAAGGATGGCAAATAAGCAAATAAATATGTAATTTTAAAATTTCTCTTAAACATATGAAAAGATATTCAACTTTCCTCTTAGTAAGAAAAAAGACAATACAAATTACAGAGATTGGGGGGAAAATGAAAGCCTGACAATATACTATGTTGTTCAGCTATAGAGAAGTAGGCATTACCCTACACTGTCAGTGACAATAGAAGTAGTACAACTATAGAAAGGAATTTAGCATTATCAAAACAATTATTTATCATTTGACCCAGCAATGCCACTTGTAGTTTCTATAAAAGGCATACCTGCATAAAAAGGAAACTCAAGCACAACATAGTTTGCTGCAACATTATTCTTAATTCCAAATTACTATAAACAACAAAAACTTCCTCATATATGGCAGAATTGTTGAACAAACTGGTCTATCCACTAACAGAATATTATATAACTATTAAAAATGGATGAGGAAGATACTTGTAAATATTCATGAAGTAGTTTTCAGGATGTATTGTTAAGGGGAAAAAAACAAGTGAAAATGAACCTATAAATAAACTACATTACATTTTGTGTAATTAAAGAAAGGAAAATTTAAAATGTATCTTTCTGGGCATGGTGGCACATGTCTGTAATCCCAGCTACTCAGGAAACTAAGGCAGGAGAATCACAAGTCCCAGGCCGGCCTGGGTAACAGTGTGATTATGTCTCAAATAAATTAAAAAGGCTGAGAATGTAGTCCAGTGGTAGAGTGCCCACCTACTGGACTTTCTCTCTTTGTATGAATATGCATGTTGTATGTTTTATGCATATTCATACACATATATATTTATTTGGGGGAGTGACAGCTTGAGAGTTAACTGACATAATAACACTCTATCCCTAAGTACTCCAGCCTAGGGCCTGTATTAGTTGAGGGGCCACCACTTTGTGGACAGACTGTCTATTGAGCCCTATGTGGTCCAGTACCTGCCCACTGTTTTAGTTTGGAGCTCATGAATCTCTTCTTTTGAGACCCCCATTACTAAGTAATCAGACCCAGAGATTTTTTTTTGCCAGGAAGATCCTTGCCCATATTGTATAGGGAAGTCAGCTGATAAGTAGTATTGTATTTTTGTTGGTAGTTAATTTTCATTGGCAGTAGCCATTGTTTTATGCCTGAGCATTTGTCGGCTATCGCTGGGTTCTATCATGGCCTGGCTGACCTGACCTCATTCCCAGCAGAAGCAGCGTTAACGATCTAGCAATTTGAGTCAGGTTAAGGATCACCGTTCCCCAGGGAAGGGCCTGCTGTAGGGATGCAGCATTGTGTAGAAGCATGGCTAGCCAGAGGGCCCAGAGTGCTTGCTGTGTGTTGGCGAGGTTGCTTGCTTATATGCTTTTGGTGTGCATACTCACAGATCCTACACACACATACCTGGAGCTCATAAAGATCTGAGGACTCTCCCTACTCATTCCAGATTTGCAAGAATGAGACACTGGCTCCTAGCTTCAGTTCATTTACTTAGTCTTAAAATATACACATAGAGTCAGAATTCCTGTACCCATATCACTGTGAGAAGGGCACCTATTTAGTACAAACATTGCATGCTTTTATCTACATACACTGAAGATAATGTAGTCAAAGTATTCTGTTCAAAAGTTAGTTGAACTAGTTTTTAAATTTATTTTTAATTTTTTTAATCTAGTATATTTGTTTAATATATAGTTAGATTCATATTTCTGGATCAATATTCTAGTTTAGATTTTATTTTTACTACCTGTTTTGGTTTTTTTCTTCATGTATGAAATATTAACATGATTTGAAGAGAAAACAAAAAGATGGAGAATTGTTATGTCTCCTCTGTACCTTCTATTTTCATTCTTCCTTGGAGACAACCAGTCCTGTTAGTTTCTAAATTTATGCTTATGTTTTTTCCTCATTTGTATTTCTGTTTCTTTTTAAAAGTAAGCAGATAGATGGCTCACGCCTGTAATCCCAGCACTCGGGAGGCAGAGACAGGAGGATTGCTGAGTTCCAGGCTGGCCTGGGCTATATAGTGAGCTCAGGGCCAGCCTGAACTACAAAGTGAGACCCTGTCTCAAAAAAAAAAAAAAAAAAGCAGATAGATGTGCTTTTAGTTTTTTATTTTTGTTTGCACTCAGGAGGCAAATGCAGGAGGATTGCTGCAAGTTTGAGGCTACCCTGGGCTACATAGTGAGCTCAGGGCCAACCTGAATTACAAAGTGAGACCCTGTCTCAAAAAAAAGTTAGATTCTTTAGACTTCCTGGTGGTCAACATGGCAGGGAATCCCCCCACAAAAAGCACCCTGCTGAGAAACACTAATGTCTGCTAGCCAAAGAACCAGGGAGAAAAGGAACCACACAGATCCAGCAGGGGGAAGTCTGACACCAGAGGTGCCTATTCCAGGAAGCATGGGTTTTCCACTGTGTAGACAAGTCCGATCATTTCACACTGCCTTGGCATCCACTGTGAATAAAGCTGGGCTTTCTCATACCAGCAACATGGCTGGTAACCCTTGGTGTACTATTCAGTTTTCCATGGCTTTCCAGTTCCTCAAGGTGGTCGAAGATAGCTTCTCTATACCACCAACTGCTAGTGAAGACCTCTCTGTGGGACAGCTTTACAAACTGCAGATGTAGCACAGTGGCCCCTCTGCCACAGTGTGACTCAAGGAAACTTGTACCTCCTTGCTTCAAGTATCCCAATTGGAACTCCCCTAGGGAATACCCTTAGTCCTATAAAGTCTTCTGCCACAAATCCTTCCCTTCTCATTCTGGTCAAGCAGGTACATACCAGGAGGCTCCCCTTGGCTATCGGCCCTGTGAGGCAGGCTGTACTCGTCTCCAGAACCTATCTGTAGGTAATAAACTGCCTCTGGTATTCAGGGCTTGTTTAGTTGTCTGCTCTGTCTCATCCAGTGACATGCTTACATATAACTTCTCTCTACTCATGGCTCTCTAAGACAGTGGCTGGCTTGGTGGAAATAAACTGGATGCAGGTCAGACAAGAGCTACAGAGGACATGCCAGTAAGAACAAGTTTCTCGTGAGAAGGTTACCTGGCCATGGGGAGGACATTTAGACATTAAGCCATTAACCAGGATAAAGAAACACCCACAAAATGCACATTTTAACATCTATGACCCCATTTACCACACTCCCCTCAGAGCAGAGCTGCAGTTTATAACCATTCTTGAGACAGACCTGAGGACCAAATTTGAAAAAAGCAAAACTACAACACTCCATGGTATAAAAAATGAGTATTTGGGGCCAGGGATTTAGCTCAGTGGTTCTGGCGTCTGCCTGGTAAGCATAAGGTTCCCAGTTCAATTCCTGGTAACCACATACAACAATACCAGGCATGGTGACTCACACCCAACAACAATCAGTACCACACACCACAATGCTGGGAGTGGTGGCTCATACCTGTAATCCCAGCATTCAGAAGACAGAGGCAGGAGGACTGCTGTGAGTTTGAGACTAGCCTGGGCTATATAATGAGCTAGGGGCCAGCCTGAACTACAAAGTGAGACCATATCTCAAAAAAATGAATATTTGAAGGGCCAGGGATTTAGCTCAGGTGATACCACACCTACCTTGGAAGCACAAGGGCCCTAGTTCAATCCCCACTACTGCCAAAAGAAAAATTTTGACCTCTGCCCACAGTTGCCAATTCACACAAGAATAATCAACAGGCACCACCAGAATGGAGCTGTGATAGCCATTGCAATTACTTAAGAAAGTCTGTGACAGCCAGGCGTGGTGGCTCACCCCTGTCATCCCAGCACTCGGGAGGCAGAGACAGGAGGATTGCTGAGTACGAGGCTTGCCTGGGCTATATATAGTGAGCTCAGGGCCAGCCTGAACTATAAAGCGAGAACCTGTCTCAAAAAAAAAAAAGTCTGTGACAGGGCCGGAGATTTAGCTCAGTGGTTTCGACACCTGCCTCACAAGCGCAAGGCCCTGAGTTCGATCTGGTAACCACATACAATGCTGGACGTGGTGACTCACGCCCACCAGCCATCAGTACCACATACCACAGTGCCGGGCATGGTGGCTCACACCTGTAATCTCAGCACTTGGGAGGCAGAGGCAGGAGGATTGCTGAGTTTCAGGTTTGCCTGAGCTACATGGTGAGCTGAGGGCCAGCCTGAACTACGAAGCGAGACCTTGTCTCAAAAAAAAAGAAGAAAGAAAATCTGGGATAGCTCCCAAATGCAAGGACAAACCCCCTGGAAACCAACAGAAGGGCTGGGAGTGGTGGCTCACACCTGTTATCCCAGGATTGAGAGGCAGAAACAGGAGGCTTGCCATGAGTTCAAGGTTAGTTTGGGCTCCATAGTGAGTTCAGAGCCAGCCTGAACTACACAGCGAGATCTTGTCTCAAAATAAAACAAAACAACAACAAACAAAAAAACCAGCACAAGAATAGAAAGTCTCACCAAAGAAACAAATGACCTAAAGAAATTTCAACATTTAAAGCTGAAAAGACTAACTGAAATAAACCTGCACTGAAAGAACTCAAGAGAACACCAAGATAATAGAAAAACGTCAGGAAGCCTCACACTGAATCAACAGAAAGTATCCAATCTGAAAAACAAAAAAAAAAAAGCTAAAAAAAAAAATAGAGCAGTGCTTCTGGGACCTATGGGACAATATCAAATTCAGGTCACCAGAGTTCCAGAAGAAAGGAAGAAATAGAGGAGTTCAGAAAAGTATTTGAAAAAATAGTTCTTGACTAATTCCCAAATTTGGCAAAAGATATGGATCTACATGTTCCAGAGGGTCGGCAAGCCCCAACCAGCACAAATCTAAAGCAATCCACAGCCAGACACATTGCCATCAAACTGCTGAGAACTAAAGACAAAGGAAAAATAACATACAAGGGAACAATTACTTAGTAACTCTGGACTTCTCACCAGAAACCACAGAGCACAGAAAGGAGAATAATACTGCTTAAGTGCCAAAAGAAAACGATAGTACCCTGACAAAAATTTCTCCCAGAAATGAAAGTGAAATGGAGACATTTTCACTGAAGGGAAACAGAAACTCTTGCCAGCAGGCTTGCTCTGAACAACCACTAATGACAGTTCACAGACAACTGATAACAGACGAAAACCCAGATCAACAACAATGCAGGAATCAGAAATGGTAAAAACTTGAGTAAATGTAATTGATTGTCCCTTCTCCTTTTCAGTTCTTTAAAATATGTTTAACAACTAGAAACAAAAAAGCATAGCATGGTAAAGCCAGATATGGTGGCACATGTTTGTAGTCCCAGCTACCTGGAAGATGGAGGGAGGGGAATCATTTGAGTGCTAGAGTTCGAGGCTAGCCTGAGACATAGTGAGGCCATCTAGAAAAAAATTTGCAAATCTGATGTACAACTTTAGTTGCAACACAGGTATTCCTGAAAGATTAACAGAGAACAAGATGTCCTGTGAAATACATTTTCTAAGATGTCTACACTTGCTAACTCAAACCCCTTCCCACATCTTCATTTCCAATCTCTCAACCCGATGGCAGATTCCTCTCTTAGAAACTTGTCTGCTATTTCTCTTGACACTGTCTAAATAACTTCTTGTCTTTCCTACACTCCTTGTCTACTGGTAAAATTTTACTGCCCACATCATGGGCCTTCTACATGCTATCTGGCACAGTATTTGATGGCCCACACGGGGAGCATCTCTCCTAGCCTCTCTCCACACTGGTACTTGTGTGTAGTCAACAGCCCAGCCGGTGGGCAACTGAAGGTCCCTGGCAGGACAACTCTTTGGTGGGACTCAAAGGCCAGGAAGCTGGACTCCGATGGCCATGACCCATCAGGTACACGCTATGGACATCCTCTCAGTCCCCTGAGGAAGCAAACTGACAGACCCTGGCTGGGGCCATCTACAGTGGTCCTGAAGGCAGCAGAAAAAGGAGAACATCCTGCTTTAGTCCATAAGGGTCCACGTTCTCTTCTCTTGGGACACTCATTACTCTCAACGCATAGCACTATCAGCGGTAGCACCTTATCCAGGGCGAACCTGTACGTATTGTAAGGACTCCCCCTTACCCACTTAGCTGCTTCTCTCTGCTGATCCAGTCCCTGACTGCTTCTAGCCCCCTCCTAGGTCTGCTAACGTTCTTGATACAGAAGGCTCACAAGTGACCAGGTTTTCCATTCTCCAGGATGGTGAGTTTCCCTCCCTGTGACTGTTCAGTGATCGCCATGACTCTGACTCATGATTCTCTCTCACTCTCACTGCTGGAGTTGCTCCTCTGGTCCAATCTGCTCAACTGGACAGTGGCCCCAGAACCACAGTGGCCCTTAAGTGAAGCTGGCCTTCACCTTCATGGGTGGAGAATTCCCCAAAAGAAGCACACATGTCATGTCTCCCCCTGCAATAGGTGATCTGTCACTCTAAGGCAGTTTTTGGATGGACATAGTATCCCCATGGGAATATGGTGGGCTTTGTGCCTTCTGTTCCCTCTCATTCACCCCTAAACTGTATTCTTTATAAAAACTGGTCTAAATTTGATCGCTAAATGCTCGAAAAGAAATGTCTCATTCTCATATGCACTATTGCCTGGCTTTGATATAAGCTCCCAGGTCAGGAACTTTAACAAATTTTTTTTTTGAGACAGGGTCTGGCTTTGTAGTTCAGGCTGGCCCTGAGTTCACTATATAGTCCAGGCAAGCCTCAAACTCAGCAATCCTCCTGCCTCTGCCTCCCAAATGCTGGGATTACAGGCGTGAACCACCACGCCCAGCACTGTGGGGTGTGGTACTGATTGCTGGTGGGCATGAGTCACCACACCTAATATCATATCATTGTATATGGTTACCTGGATCGAACCAGGGACCTTGCACTTGCTAGGCAGGCAGCAGAACCACTGAGCTAAATTCTGGCCGAACTTTAACAAATTTTAACACCATAATACCACTGAACAACTTCTATCACAATCAGGGCAAAGATTCTAAAGCCCCTTATATTCAAGCCTTCGTGGCCTTGTCACAGGATCCCAAACTTCAGGAAGACATGTACCTTTCTAAATCCTTTCATGGTCCACTTTCCTCAGCTCCAACTTCTGACAGTGATGTCCTTGATGATTCTTCTTTCAGCTGCCCTCAGGCCCCAGTTCAGCCTTCGGTGGGTTCCCCACTGAATAACTCTCCAGTCTCTGCCCCTCCATGCTTTCATCCTCTTTCCTCCTTATGATGCTTGTGGTGTAACTCTACACTGTTAAAATAATAAAAGTACTCAAGAGATCTCTGCTATGATTCATCTAAAAAACCACAAGTGCTATGGTATCCCCTAGGGAAAATTCTGACTAATTTATTTAAACTAAGAGAAAAAAGATTATCATAGTTCAACTTGGCCAATACATCTAAAGTGCATTCTGATTTAATATCATTATCCTATGTGTCTGGTCTGTTTATCTCCTGTTAATCTGTATTTATAATAACTGGCCTTGGACTCAGGGAACTGCTGGACAAAGCCTCCTCTGTGGCTGAAAAAGCAGTTGCCTAAACCAATCTGCTCCAGTTGTCTCCACAATTGGTGACTTCTCCGGTCACCCCAGTGTCCCCAACTCTTGAGATCAGGGGAAATATTGTTAGTAAATGATATGATTTAAAGAAAAAGGATCTGGGTAAGGTCACAGTGGTCATGGGGTGGCCCCCTCATGGCAACAATAAAGGCTGAACTCTGAGTTCAAGCCCATGCAAAGTGAGGGCAGGGAAAAGAAATGGATAACAATAAAGCATCGATGTCAAGGGGTGGGGGGGGGAACACTGTCAATAAGATAAAGGAGAAACGTTTTACCACACTGAGCTCCCACTGGAGGCTGACCCTAAGTTGGTATCGAGAGTAAGTCAGGCTAAGGTTAAATATCGGGTAGAGGAAAAACGTGGCTTTCAAAAGTATACGGAGCCTGTGCTGGGTCCCAGCAAATGGTAAAGCCGAGGGTGACTCCCGTCTCAGGATGCCAAACGGGAAAAGCCGTCTTCACAGCCTGTGGAAAAGTGGATGAAGACCCATTGGGACTGACTGCCAAATTTCCTTTTAAATTCTGTGGTTTAAGTTAATATTTTTACCTAATCAATGACCTTAAAATGTCTCTTGTAAATAACTTTGGAATAATTCTTAAATTAAAATTATAGGGTTAAATTTGCTCTTTTGTTGCTTCTTCTCTGTACTAAGGTAATCTGTCATTCAAGGCCATGTAAAATCTAAAAGATTCATCAGCCCTAGCTTAAAAACAGCATCCTTATTCTTCTTTCTCCTTTCTGCTGGTACTAAGATAATTTACTGTTCAAGGTTACTTGGGAGTCTTTTATTCAGCCAGCTCTACTTAAAATGTAACATCTGTTAGTTAAATCTGAAATGAAAAATGTGCCAGAAACACTTAAAAATCTAAACAGCTTTGGGACTTGTGTAAGAAAAAAAGTTTCTTTAAAGAAAAAAAATAAAAAATTATACAGGTAAGGGTTTTATATGATAAAATTCTGTCCTACCCAAATGGCTAAGTAAGTATTTTGTTATTGTATACATGAGATTCACTTATATACAGGATAAATAAGTCTATTTGTGGTCATTAACATGATTTCCAAAACTTAAAAAAGCCTAAGGCCAGCCTTTGATTTTTGTCAGGGGTGTTAACCTGTGTAAAACTGTTAAAGACACTGCCACTCTGATAATCAAAAGGATTAGATAATAATAACCTAAAAAATGGCATCCATGAACAGAAAGTCCATTGGTTTTGGTATAATATTGGTAGCCATGACAGTTATCTTAACATACTATATAAAATAAATACATTACCTTGTCAACTACTGAACTCATCAAAATTCCAACCATGGTAGTTTACATTTTTCATTTTTCTCTAAAGTACTTATAATCAGATTCATAGAAAAAACTCTCAACAAGAACCACAACCAAACTGGTTCTTTGATTATTTTTGATAAAAATTAATAAAAATCACTCACTTGTTCAAAACTGTTATACAAACTAAATTTTACTCTAGTTTTGTTTTACATTTTCCTTTTGAACTTTATAACGGCTGTCTCATAAAATTCTGCAAAGTACAATTCCTGACAAAGAGATCTGATTTAGTGTTTTGAGATTTTAACTATCACCTACAATACAGGTAAAATTCACTTAAGAGCTACTCCTTTTAAACCTCTTTGTTACTCAAATATGGCTCAAAAGGTATAACACTAACTCTAAATCATCAATTACTTCCCCTCCAATGTATCATCATATTAAACCAATGACCAGAACAGCATTCTGGCAACAAAGAAAATAAAAATGATGATTAATCAGAAATGCCTTCAGGGGCTGGAGATTTGGCTCAATGGTTCTGGTGCCTGCCAAGCGACCCAGCCAGCAGAAGGTCCCTGGTTTAATCCCAGTAACTACATGCAACAATGCCGGGTGTGGTGACTCGCCCACCAGTAATCAGCACTACATACCACAATGCCAGGCCTGGTGGCTCATGCCTATAATACCAGCACTCAGGAGGCAGAGGCAGGAGGACTGCTGAGTTTGAGGCTTGTCTGGGCTATGTAGTGAACTCAGGGGCAGCATGAACTACAAAGTGAGACCCTGTCTCAAAAAAAAAAAAAAATGCCTTCAGAACAAAAGAGAATATAAGAAAAACATGAGAGTTGTCGAAATCAAAATGGAGTCACTTGTGTCAACCCTACCAGAAGACAGAACTGAGCACTTATAAGGAAGGATTCTTATGCATAAGTGCATGATAATAACTGTAACAAAGGATCTATTTGTGCCTGGATTTCAAACACTGCTTCATAAAAAACTAACAATCATTCTCATTATTACAATAATTTTTCTCTTTGGTTCATGTTTATGAACTGTCTTCCCCCATTTATTTCCTCCAGAATTCCACTGTTATATATTATGTGCTTCAGACCACCACCTGAACCTACTACAAAGATCCATTTGGAGCTTGTCACCCAGTTAAGTCTCTAAAGTCAAGGTCACCCTACATCTGATAATCAGCAAACTCAAAAGCAGCCCCTAATGATCAATGTCCCTGCTCATACCTTGTCAATAATTTGACTTTGCTGATTCATCCAAGCGGAAGCTGGTGACAAAAGGGTGCAAATTCTCAGCACCCAGACTTCTTTGATAACACACTTCAGCCCAGCATGTACTAGACAGTCAGAGCACTGCACTAATGAGAACTCAAAGCAGTACACAAAAACATCCTTTCTTCCCCTGAGCTACTGATATATCATCCTCCAAAGGTTAAAACATACAGATACCTTTATTAAGTATAAAGAAGATTTTTTTAAGGATAAAGGAACGGCCTTGACAATTTGCAGTTTTGATATAAACCTTTAATTACAACACAGATGCTCCTGGAAAATAAAAGAACAGGATCCCCTGGAAAATGCATTCCTAAGTTATCTCCATTTGCCAACTCAGACCTTTCCCACATCTTCATTTCCATGTAAAACCTCAAGTCTCTCAACTTGGTGGCATGGTGAATTTCTTGGAAACTCACCCCTGTTTCTCTTAACACTATACTCAGTGATCTAAAAAAGGAAACTCCTGTCTTTTCTGCATTCCTTGTCTATTGGTTAATTCTTTTTTTTTTTTTTTCTTGAGACAGGGTCTTTCTTTGTAGTTCAGACTGGCCCTGAGCTCACTATGTAGCTCAGGCAATTCTCGAACTCAGCGACTCAGCAATCCTCCTGCCTCTGTCTCCCAAGTGCTGGGATTACAGGCTTGAGCCACCAAATCCGGCATTTGTGGTATGTGGTACTGATTGCCAGTGGACGTGAGTCACCATGCCTGGTATTGTTTTATGTGGTTACCGGGGATCGAACCAGGGAACTTGCGCTTGCTAGGCAGGTGCTGGAACCACTGAGCTAAATCTTCAGCCCCATAATTCTTTTTACCACCTGCATCATCAGCCATCTGGTATAGCAAAACTATAACACAAAAATGTTCATCCAGGAATGGTAGCACACATCTGGCACTTGAGGAAGCCAAAGCAGGAAGATCCAGCCTAGCCTGTGAAACTTAGTGAGACCTTGTCTCAAAATAAAGAAAAAAGGGCCATGGATGGGACCAGAGGTTTAGCTCAGTGGCACCATGCCTGCCTTTCAAATACAAGGTCTTGAGTTCAAACTCTGGTACCAGGAAAAAAAGGTACGATATAATTCAGTGGAAAGGCCTGAGTTCAGTTCCCAGTACCCCCCCCACACACGAATTCCAAATAATCCAAAAGGCAGAAAAATAGAAACACAGGACTAAAAGAAAAATCAGCAAATAATGAATATCAACAATTACATTAAATTTATATGGACTAAATATATCAACTAAAAATAGAAATTTTCAAAATAGATCAAAAAACTATTACCCTCCTGCTGTGGATTGAACTGCATGCTCTGCCCAATTATATACTGAAGCCCCAAAGTCCAATCTGAGTGCATTTGGAGATGGGCCTTTACAGAGGTAATTGATATTAAATGAGGCCATAACAGCAGAGCTCTAAAACAACAAAGCTAGTATCTATATGAGGAATGGACGCTAGGACTCTCTTTCCATGTATGAGCAGAGAAAAAGCCATGAGAGGAAATAGCAAGAAGCTGGTCATCTAACTTAGCAAAAGAAATGTTTAAGAAAGTGATGGCATGAAATTAGAAAGGATGTTAGAGAAGAGGAAGGGGATAGGGGAAGGAAAGACAAGGAGGGGGAAAGGGGATGGGACTGATCAAAGTATGTTACATGCATGTATGATGGTGCCAAAATGAAACCCATTAGTCTGCACTACAACTAATATACATTTTTTAAAAGTTGGGGCAAGGTGATGCACACCTGTAATCCTACACTCACAAGTTCAAGCCCAACCTGGCCTACTCAGTGAATTCAAGGCCTGCCTGAACTACAAAGCAAGACCCTGACTCAAAAAAACCAAACCAAAACAAACAGACAACAACCCCAACAAATCATCGGTTTGCCTTGTGTAGTGATTCAAGCCTGTAATCCCAGCACTCTCGATGCTGAGGTAGGAGGATCACTGAAAATTTGAATTTGGCCTGGGCTACATAGTGAGTTCAAGACCAGCATGAACTGCATAGCAAGACCCTGTCTCAAAAAAACAAAAAAGAAAAAGAAAAAGTTGACCATCTCCAGGCCAGAAAGAATGCCCTCACCAGAGACCAAATCAGCCAGCATCTTGATCTGTGACGTCCCACACTCTAGAACTACGAGAAAATAAATTTCCATTGTTTATGCCACCCAACCTACAATACTTTTTTATAGCAGCCCTGGGAGGTTATTATCTAAAATAAAATATAGCAAATATAATAATAGAAGTAGAATAAAAGTAAGATGGCAACAGGTACAATATTGAAATACTAATCAAACTGGAATGGCCATATTCCTGACAATCAAAGTAGAACAAAATGGTCAATTTATCAAAAAGGTTTAATACACCTAATAAGATATGTACCTAAATATAAAGCTCCAAAATCCATGCACAGTGGTACATGCCTGTAATCCCAGCTCTTCAGGAAGCTAAGGCGGAGGATTACAACTTTAACTTAGCAATTTAGCAAGATCCTGTCTCAAAATAAATAAAAAGAGCTGAGGGTATAGCTCAGTCATAGGGTATCCCTGGGTTCAATCCTCAGTATCATAAAACAAAAAATACATGTATGAAGCAAAAACTGAAACACTTGACAGGAGAAATAGGCAAATCTGCATTATAACTGGACACTTCAATATTCCTTTCTTAGGAACTGGCAGAACCAGTAGAGAGAAAATCAGCATGAATATAGAATTAAATAATGTCATCAACTATCTGTATGCAAATAACATATATAAAACATTCCACTAAAGAAATCAGGAGAATACACATTTTTTCTAAGAATATATGGAATATTTATCAAGATAGACCATGTTGTGAGTAAAAAAAAACAAGCTTTAACGAATTTAGAATAATTGAAATCATGCTTGGTGTATCTCTAGACTATGAAGCATTATTTTAACAACCAGTAACAAAATAAAACAGGAAAACTGCTAGACATTTGGAAATTAAACATCATTCTTCTAAATAACATACAGGTCAAAGAGGAAGTCAAAGAAAACTAGAAAATACTTTGAACTGAATAAAAATGAAAATACAATGTATGGAAATTTATGGGATGCAGCTAAAGTAGTAAACGAACTCTTCCAGCATTAAATATATACTTAAAAAGTTTTAAAATCAATAATCTAAGCTTCCTTAGGAAACTAGTAAAACAGCAAACTAAACCCAAAATGAACCAAAGACCATAATAAACAGTATATGTAAGAAATTTAAAATTAAAAAACAGGGAAAATCAATGAAACCAAAAGTTGATTATTTGAAGATAACAAGATTTATAACCCCTTAGCAAGTTGATAAAAGGAACAAAGATAGCAATTACCAGTATAAGAAATTAAGTTACAGACGTTCAAAGGATAACAAGGGATTACTTTAAACAACTCTACATACTTAGGTGAAAAGACCAATTTTTCAATAACAGCAAACAAGTTCATCTAAAAAGGATAACATGAATATTCCTAGAACTAATAAAGAAGTTGAATTTTTATGTAGAAGCTTCCTCCAAAAAGGAAACCACAAGCACAAGTAGTTGCACCAGCCTGTTAATTAGCTTAATCTCACTAGTCCACATTATATACATACATAATAGCATTTTATAGCCATAAAGATATAATTTGTGAGTATTCAGTTTAAAAATATTCAACCTACTAATTCTTGACAAAGGTACCAAAAAACATACACTGGAGACAGGGCAGCCTCTCAAATGGTGCTGGGAAGCTGGGCATTGTGGCACATGCTTGTAATCCCAGACTCGGGAGGCTGAGGCAAGAGGATCACCCCAAGTTCAAGGCCAGCCTGAGCTGGATATCCACATGTAGAAACTAGAGCCCTATCCCTCACCCTGTATAAAAATCAATTCAAAATTTATCAAAAACTGTAATGTAATACCTGAAAGTTTTAAACTACTAGAAGAAATCATGGGAGAAGCACTTCAGATACTGGCAAAGCAAATATTTCCTAGGTAAGACTCCAACTGCTCAGAAAACAAAAGGAGAAATGAACAAATAGGACCACGTCAAATTTTTTAAAAGTGTCTGCACAGCAAAGGAAACTATCAGCAGGTTGAAGAGATAACCTACAAAATAGGAGAAAATCTTTATAGCTCTTCATCTGAGAGAAGATTAATATTCAGAATACATATAGATCTAGAAAAACAAGTGATCTAATCAAAACTTCGGCAAATGATCCAAACAGACATTCTGGCCAATAAATATAAGAATGCTCAACATTTTTAGCCATCAGGGAAATGCAAATCAAAACTACACTGACATTGCATTTATTACCAAGCTGGGGTTAAAGATAATTCACATGAAGATTCAGCAAAGAAGTTCCCTAAAATGCAATCCCAGGAAACCTTGGCTTCTTGAGGCCTTGCTACACTCTCCCCTGATGAGTAAGGGGAGCCAAGACACAGTTACATTCCCTGTTGGCTGCCAGAAAGCTCAAAGAGCAACCAGCAGTTCAGCATCAATAAGGATGTTCCCTGACTAACAATGATTTCACTTAAGATTTACCACCATGATGCCGGGCAGCAGAGTGAGCCACAGCTCTCAGGGACCTACATGACCATGAGGGCACACAACTACTCACCAATGCACTGTGTTCCCAACCTGTGATGCTCAGGAGGTTAAGTGTATTACATGCCTTTTCAACTTATGAGTTTATCTAAATGTAACCCCATCATAAATCTGTATCTGTGTATCCTTAGGGCCTGCGCACGTGTAATTCTAACTTACCCTTGATATTGACAGTAATCTGATTAGGCACAGAATACTTTCACCATGACAAGTCTCCCTCGAGGCCACATTTGCCGTTCTTCATCCTCCTCGTACCCATCCTCACCTCCTAGCAACTACTAAGCTGTTCTGTATTTCAGAAATTTGTTACTTCAAGAATATGATTTAGGGCCGGAGGGTTAGCTCAGTGGTTCCGGCGCCTGCCTCGCAAGTGCAAGGACCTGAGTTCGATCCCCGGTGACCACATATAATGCTGGGCGTGGAGACACGCCCACCAACAATCAACACCGCATACCACAATGCCGGACGTGGTGGCTCACGCCTGTAATCCCAGCACTCGGGAGGCAGAGACAGGAGGATTGC